>JAXDDW010000001.1:22502500-22620000 GCA_034670385.1 Hoplostethus mediterraneus
ACTCGCAGGCACCTTGGTGAAAGCTGACGGCTGCAGCCACTACAGTGTGTTTGTTTTTGTGCGGACGGCCAATTCAGATGGGTGGACTTTCAAAGCCGTCTCTAATCCATTTGATTAGCTGAACCCGGGAACCTGGGCTGCAGACAAAGAGCTCTTTCACACATGTAGCCGCTGCTTACAGCTACATGTGATCCCAGGAATCTGTACATCACAAAACAGTCTCCTGCACTCCGGCTCCCCGCCTCCCTTTCTTTCTGTTTGTTTCCCCCTTTTTGCCTCAGTTGATAAGACAATTGAAAAAGTGTTTCTAACGTAATATACTGTAGACATAAGGATCATTTGTGGTTTTTGATCCGTGCACTCTGTGGTTTTCAAGCTTGATTAAAATGTGTTTAACTTTTCTGATAAATCATTATAAGCAAGTAATGCATGTCCTCTACAGAAATATGACTCTACGTGAATGATTTGTTGCTGTGTGTGAAGTTAAGAAGGACCAACAGTGATTCAGAGATAGGGCAGAAAGAGTGCTGTGAAAAACCTCCATCTGATTGATGTCAGGACTAAATAATGTGGCTCAATAGGCAACAGATGAATGGTTCTCTGTGTGGGTCCTGCACCTTATTATTGCCCAAATCATTCCTTTATTTGACAGAATGGGAAAACGTGACATTTCCAGAGAGGGTTCAGAAACTCTCCCCATTGTCAGAATTCCTTCCTTAATTGACTGAAACCTATAACCAAACAAAAGTCATTGAATTGTGATAGATTACAACGTATGCCAAAATGTGGATATAAACAAATCTGTTCTGGACATGAAATAAAGGCAGCAGAGATGCATTCTCCCTCATTACTTCTATGTCAACACGTCGTTAGCAGCTTCATGTGTTGCCATCTCTGGTCCTGAAGTTGATTTGGGAAAAGAAATGGAAGGGCCATCTGTTTTGACAGGGCCTCTGACATCAAATGTCTCCTGTTAAAAGACCATACGAGCTCCCAGGGAGGACCGACGTGGTTCAAGTCAAACTCACGTGAATACCGCCGCCTCCTCGATGCCTAAACACATGATCCAATGAGGGAAGTATTCCTCGTTGTAAAACGGTGGTGCTCAGTAAACCTCTGCAGAACATTAAACGCCGTAGTGTGAATAGTAAGGAGAGAGCGTTCCCCTCCACTGCCGTTCCACCAACACCAGATCAAAGTTTGAACTGCTCCCCCGAGCCCTCCACTCCATCAGTTCCCATCAAATATATCAACTTTTACATGACCAACAGGAAAAACAGCAGGGAGGAGGGAACAGCTTGTATTTTGTTTTCATGGCTTCCTGCAAGAGCCTATGAACAGTTGACATTTAGATGTGTGTTGGAGCCCAAAACAAGTCATTCCTTCTCTTGTGTGTGGGCAGAGGCCAACGACTGTAAAAATATAAAAGTGAGTATATCTGGTTGTTTACTGGACTTTAAGAAAACAGCAACCAATGCTGCTGAGGGCCAAGTTAACACCATGTACCCCCAACTCTTCACACACACACACACACACACACACACACACACACACACACACACACACACACGCACACACACGTGCCTTCTCTCATGGAAAATGTTGTCTGACGAGCACGTCCTCATGACTGGTATCATAAATTAAACAACAGCATGTCAAAACATTTAATAAAATGTGCATTAGGTATCATCCCTGAGGGGCCAATTTAAAGGTGTGTTCCACAATTTATAGATCGTTCCAGACAAAAGCACTTGGGACAGAGACTGGCTGAAAGTGTGTGTGTGTGTGTGTGTGTGTGTGTGTGTGTGTGTGTGTGTGTGTGTGTGTGTGTGTGTGTGTGTGTGTGTGTGTGTGTGCGTGCGTGTGTGTGTGTGTGTGTGTGTGCGCGAGTGTGCAGGTTATCCAGTTTAATGCGACACAGAGGAGAGGCAGTTTTGGGTGAGTCAGGCAGTGCCGGTGTGACAGGCAGCTGTTGGCTCTCAGGTCCTCTCTGCTCTGCTTGTTGGAGACACCGTGGCAATAGCAGCTAATGAAATGTTTTCCCGAGGATCATGATAGCAACCACTAAAATACTGTTTCTCACTGTACTTTCTGTACTGGCAAAATCCATTAAAAAAAAAACACAGGGAAATAGAAAGAAAGGGGAAAGCAACAGCGGTGGGAAAGGGAAGAAAGGTTGGTGTGTGTGTGTGTGTGTGTGTGTGTGTGTGTGTGTGTGTGTGTGTGTGTGTGTGTGTGTGTGTGTGTGTGTGTGTGTGTGTGTGTGTGTGTGTGTGTGTAAATTGCCTATGGATTACATGTGATAATATCCATGACAGATTCAAATCTCATAACACAGAGTAGGAGCAGAGTTACCATGTGTACACTGTATTCTTTGTTCATGGAAGATGTCTGGCATCGCTACGTGGACAACAATGACTTCTGCCTAACTTCCTGCAATATTGCATTTTGTATTTCACCTGCAACTGAAACAGATAGCTACACAGCGTGCAATATGACAGACAGTCTAAGCTATCTGCCCTTGGAAGACACCCTTAACTATCTATTTTGTCTCTCTCTCTCTCCCTCTCTTGCTCTTTCCCACTCTCTCTCTCTCTCCCTCGACTCCTAGCCAGCTGTGAGTCTGTCCAGCCAGGCAGCAGGAGACATCTGGGATGCATTGGACCCATGAGAGAGCAGAGAGAGGGGGCAGCTGGAACCTATCAGGCCCCAGCAGATCAGGAGATCTGTTCTGTGGATGGGATCCCACCGGTCCTGAGCTCTAAAACCCATCCAGAGTGCCCATATAGGAGCGAGGGCAAGGCAGGAATGAGATGATATTGTTTTTAGAAACTGATCCAGGTTCCCTTTTGTGTTTTTTAGGTTGTGTTTATAGGTTCGGTCCCTTTTGTGAAGTGGATTAGACCCGTTTTTTTTAATCTCTGGCTCTATCTAAGACAGCACGAAGGTGAAGGAGGGGAGCAATACGCAACTAGAAAAATAAGCCCTGAATACCAGAATTGTTGTGATAGGCCGGTGGAGAGAAATGCGGTGTCCCGGTGTATGTTTGCTGAGAGTAATGCGGCTTTGAGCTGCAGTTATAGTTGGCCTTTAGTGTATCTAAGTATTTTCTCATTCTTGGTTTTGTGCAAAGCAGATTATAAACGAGAAAGAGGCCAAATCACTCATGAAGAGAGAGAGAGAGAGAGAGAGAGAGAGAGAGAGAGAGAGACAGAGAGAGACAGAGAGAGAGAGACATGAATCTTACACAATCACTCCCACTTCAGTACTCAGTAATATAATAATTCTTAAATTCCTTGAGGCACCTGCGATGCTAGAACAGTAATTTACCACTTACTTTGGAGATTATTTTTTTAAAGTCTTGCTCTTGAAAAACTTTAATGTAATTTGTCTGTACCGAGCAAGTATTTGTACTCTTAATTTCTTCAGACAGTAGCTTGAGGATACAAGAACATGGACTCCAACACTGGGACTCAGCCAATAAATAAGCCCCATTCCCACTTTTCAGCAGCCCTCCTCCTCCTCCCTCCTCGCCTCCTTCCCCCAAACAGAGTAGACATCTGTGGACAGGTTAAGCCAGGTGTGGCCTGACCTGGGCCTGGGAAGCCTGGGGTTAGATTTAGAGCCTAATGCAGAGGGACAGATGTGTTTGGCGGGGGGTGCTAACACTAACTTGGCCTGACACCTGGAGCCTATGGTGATGATGGGGATATTTGGACATGGCTGTACCCTGTAATCCCTTTACGCTTGGCCTTTTCAGATGAGAAGAGAAATGAGTAAAAAAAAAAAAAAAAAAAAAAAGTGTTAGAAAATCACCTGACAAGCTTTCTGAATCTTTGCCCTCTGTCATGTTTTGGCTATTGAACTCCAAACACACCTGCCCCACGGCACCTGGCACCTGGCACCTGGCACCTGCTGCAGCTGAGACTCCAGCCTGCCACCAAATGTCAAAACGGCTGGGGTCACTTGTTGAGCGTAAAGAGTTTCACACGGCGCTGATCTTGGCCATAATTTGATCACAATCTTTTACTTTGCACCCTTATGTTATCATTTTTTTGCTCCGGCGTGTCAAAAGGCAGTCTGAGCCAACATGCTGTACTGTGATAGGGAGCGCATAAGGAGTCCAGCGACGTGTGATCTGAAATGGGTCAGTGTGCGTTCATTCAGAGGGCAGGAGTTTGAGCTGTGGGCAGCCAGAGATTCTGATGTTGGCTCCGAGTGTTTGCCAGGAGAACAATGTTCATCATCTCTGCCAGAAATCAGGACCCACCCTGGGAAAATGGAGCAAAACACCCTGTTTCTACACACACACACACACACACACACACACACACACACACACACACACAGTTGAATTAAGCATGCAATCACCAGAAAACCCTTTCATATACGTTGTTGGGACCTAACAGCAGAGCCATGTGTGATATATGACACAACCATTCCATGTGTAGATGTCCTGACGGTATGCACCTTTTACAATCTGAATTTACAAGTTAGATTACCATTTCAAATCTCATCTATTTCATCCCCGCATTGCATTCGTCTCAAGTCTGGCCAACAAACCAATAACCTTTTCACTCACATGCTGCTTCCATATGTTAGAAAGGCACTCTGAGCTGTTGGTATCGCAGGGCATCTGCTCAACTCAGGCTTCATACGTGTGTGTGTGATTCACCTCACTCCTAGAGAGGTGCATGTTGCAACAGAAAACCTGTATTTGCAGCATTCCCTTTGTTCACGGTTGCCCATGTAGCTGATCAATAGAATGGAGCATGGGGGGAAATAAGTTACTTACTAGGGAATGAGAGGCAATCAGAACAATGCACCAGTGCCTATTTCCCAGGGGGGGTAGGAAAACAGTTGTGTTTGTTTTTGTGGTGACCCCCTACTGCCGTTTAACTCTAAGTGGTTCCCAAACTGCTGTGTGCTTTGACCCACCTTCCAGTTTCCAGCTTTCCCCTGCTCAAGGTACATTAATGTGTTGTGTCACTCTCTAATTGCAGTGTGTGTGTGTGTGTGTGTGTGTGTGTGTGTGTGTGTGTGTGTGTGTGTGTGTGTGTGTGTGTGTGTGTGTGTGTGTGTGTGTGTGTGCATGTGTGTGTGTGTGCATCTGTCTGTCTGCCTGCTGCCTGCTTGCCTGTTTGCTTGCCCATTTTCCATAAAATCAGAAATCAGTCAGACTGGATGTTGTCCAACACTGTGACTCACTGCTGTGAGAGAGTAAACAGCACACTGAACGTTCATATTAGTTCCTGGTGACAATGACCAAGTTAAAGTAGTCCCCTTTGTATGTTTACGTCCTGTTGAAGGAGGCCTTTGTCTGCTCAGCTGTCACTCACAAGACCACCCAATACAATGTCAGCGTCGCTAAGCAGCCCTGGGTGATTCATCAAACGGTGACATACCCCAGTTAGAGATACACAGACTAGAGGTGGGCGATATGACAAAAAAATCAATATCGTGATTATTTCAAACTTTTACCTTGATTACGATTAATGAACGATTATTTTATTTGTTTTGTTTTATTTTGAAATTTGTTTTATTTTGAAATTGACCGGATGCTCTATGCCGTTCCTGTGTCTGACTTCCTGCCCGGCTTGACACATTCGCTCGCGACTCGCCATAAAACCGAACGGTCCAAACCTGTCTGAACACGGAGGGACGTGACTGAATACCACGTAGTATTTTTTAAGGGGACAGTTCATGAACGCAGTATTGGGGAAAGTATTTGGCCCATTCATTCACGGGAAAGTGATGTTACGTCTGATGCGCGTGCACACACACACACACACACACACACACACACACACACACACACACACTGGTTGCTTTGCTAACTGGCGCTTCTAGACATTCCTCGTTCTTGTCGCCTAAATAACAATCGAAATTAACGATTTTGAAAATTTGCCATCATTAAAATCGCGATTAATTATAAACACGATTATCGCCCACCTCTAACACAGACACAGAGGAAGACAGGCAGAGATCAAAATGGTCAAGTTGGATGTGAGAGGAGAACAGAAAGCGTGATGAGAGGGATATAAATCATGCTGGGTCCCTTTCCCCCTTTCTGCAGAGGCGTATCCTCTCAGGAAGCCAGCTTTGCACCGTCCTGTCACTTCCAGACGACCTGATCCCTGCTCCCAGGTCCCAACCCGCTGTGGGAAGCCTAAAATCTTGGAATTCCAGAATTCCAAAGTGGTTCCTGTATGGTGACAGCGAGCTCCCCGTGCAACCCCGGCCCCACTTCCTTCCGTTCTGCCTCGCTTTCCTTCCCAGAAATCTCCACTTCAATGTCTCTCGCTCTCTCGAGTCGCGATCTCTCGTGTCTGCCTGGAGTTTGTTCAGCGTTGTGAAACCATCCAGTTCCACAAGCCACTGCTGTCAAAGTCCCAGGTGGAGATCTGTCCTGCGGTGGGGCTGTTAGACTCACTGTCACACAGCTCACTGACTCACAAACAACTCGTGATCCAAACATCTTCCTCCCCTGCCAGCCACTCCTTCCCTCATCGATGGAATCAAATACATGCAAACGATGCGTGCGCTAATGCAAAGTGACACAGTGGATTCCTCTACAATTGACCCCCTCGCCCCCCTCATCTCTGTTTTGGACCACCAAGGTCCTGTCAGCAAATTGACCTTTGACCTGATTATTGACTGTTAGTTTAGCCATCTCTCTCTCTCTCTCTCTCTCTCTCTATCCCTGGAGTTTACACATCTGTCTCTGTCTGCATTATGGCTTCCTCTCGGGCCTAAGCTCCTCCCACTTCCAATCTTTCCCCCTCTGTCTCTCTCTCTGCACCACCTGTGTTCTTCTTCAACGCTACTTCCCTTTTCTTTTACGTCTTTCCTTCTCACGTCATCTTTGGTGTTCGTTTTGTACCTTTCACTTCATCTGTCTTTCGCTCTCTATCACCTTTCTCTCTCTTTCCTGTCTCTCTTCAAAACTCTTCGCTAGAGGCCAGCCTAGTTGACGGACAGTTGAGTGCCCCTCCTCTGTTGTGTTCCACACAGCCCCTCCAGTTGCTATGGTGTACAAGTGACCGCCTGGCTGAGCACAGCTCTCCCATCTCTTTTTGGTGTCCAAGGTTAAGTTGATCCATCAAGGCGGAGGCAGCGAGATGAAGAATAATGATCCAGTATTCCTGCCTCTATCTGGCCTCTCGCCAAGAGGAATTTCCAATTATCCAGGCAGGTATTCCCAAGATCTCACTGTGACTGGGAACAGCTTGAGCTTGTGTGTGTGTGTGTGTGTGTGTGTGTGTGTGTGTGTGCGGGAGGAGAGGTTGCAGGCCTGTTAGTGTGTTTACAGTCACAGTCATTCGAGTCCTGTCTGCCTATTACCCAGGGTAATGGAGGTCTCATAGAGTGCACACACACTGTAAATCTCCTCGTCTCACAGAGGAGGGAGGGAGCGGATTGGCAAGGTTATGATGGGAAACGACGCTCGCCATACATCTGGAGTCTCCGTATGGAGGTAAGGGTGTGTTTCATTGTTGTGTTGTGTTGTGTTGTGTTTCGGGGCAACACTGACATGGAGTCAGATATATGAGTGATGAATAGCAGTTAGAGATTTGACAGAATGGGCTGACCTTGCCTTCACTTGGTGTAATGAAAGGATCAGTTGTAGAGCGAGGGCCAACTCTAGGTGAGAACCTCAATCTGGACTATGACCAGTGTTATCGTCAATTTCAGTATCCAGTGGAGAGATTTGTACCCATATTTATCAAGTCGTTTGGCCAACACATGACAGATTCTTCAACAGTGAGTGATAGCCATCTTACATAAACACCCTGATCTATTGGCGCAGCTGGCTGTTTACGAGGGCGCTAGAGAGGTAAACATTGAACTGAACAGAGAAACAGAGATACTATAGGGTTTAGATACAGGCTGGCTCGATGGCATGGTGGTCAAACAAGAGCCAGATGCTGCCCTGTCTTCCCCGTAGCATTCCCTATATTATTTATTAACCTCAATCAAGGTCTGTAGATTTCAAGAAGTTCTACTACTTTGCAGACAGCAAACCATCACAGTTGAAACCTTGGGCCCACTCTACCAGGAGGATGTTTGAAATAACCCCCACCTATCAATAACAGATTCACTTGGTGCTAGATAGCAGTCAAGCACCATTAAGCCTCTGTAATGCCCCACCGCACTGTTCACAGTGACTTCAGCTGTGCTTGCGATTCCAAGGACACTGCTGTCCTGGCCAGGTTGTTGCATAAGCTCTGGAGCCACATGAAAAAAGCCAGCCTGGAAATGAAAATCACTGAAAAGCTCTCTGGTCACATCCACAGAACCACACAACTCCTCCTCCATGCAGGCTACCGGCCAAGCACATCACAACAGCTCTGCACTACCCTGCTCGCTCTCTCTCGGTTAATATGGCTGCCGTATGGAAGAGCCACAAATCAAAACCTGAAGTACTAGGGGGGACATGTGAGTGCAAACTGTTAGCGTGTTCATATGTGTGATGTCTGCTGAATGTGTATGTGCATCCAAATGGGACATGCAGTATGGTTTAGCTTCTCCAAACAGGCTTGATAACGGCTTCATATTGTTCCCACTCTCCCTACATGAAGGCATTAACTTACCCCCATACATCAAGAGCGCAGTGAGCCTATAAACGCAGCATTACGGGAATTCGCCCGCAATGATTGAATGCTCCACAACCAAAACAACAAATGACTCCCAAAGTCGAGCTCCCCATGGGCCGAACTGATGTCACACACAACAATATGTTATGTGGTTCTGATTCGGGGGGAAGCGATGAAAGCCATCACTCCTGGACGACACCCAGAGATTCCAAACACGTTCGATTCAGCGAGTCAGGGCAGTCGGCGTCATGCACTCGTTCACCCTGCTCACTGGGAGACCTACAGGAACCTCCTGTGCGTTAAACTGTGTGTAAGGTATCAAGGGAACCGAATGAAAGAAGCATTATTTTCTTTGTCTTCGTGCTCAGAGAGTTCCAGATGCCCTCTGTTTGCTGAAATCAAGCACGTTGGACAACAGGCAGCGAGAACATGATGCTGTAAAATGCCGTTCGTCATAACATCTTTTCACAAACTTGTCAGTTGTGGTTCATATATATAATTACACTGGTTAGCAGGGGCGGTGTTCATATCATAATCCTGCTTTCATAAAGTTGAGATGGTCGAATTATTCCTCTGATCCAAACCAAAGAACCAAACTGTTGGATGTTCTGTGTGAGAATGAAGTATGGTAAAAAAAAAAAAAAAAAAAAACATTACCACTGCTAAAAAAATAAAAAAATCATGCATTGTTGTTTCGAAGGGCAAGTTTCTCTTTAAACCGCCGAATGGACAGAAATGGGAGTCTACTTTCAATTAGAGCATGCACACACACACACACACACACACACACACACACTGTACTGAATGGCGCTTTCCCCCGAAGCATGGATTGCAAAATTCTCCAACCGACGCCCATTCAGCATTAAAATAAAAGTACTGTAGTGGAGGGCAGAATCCATTTCAGAGCCAGGCACTGTAAGCACAAACAGATGGGCGTTCTACCATTGAACTTAATTGATGGAGGAATGGAAATAATTTCAGCGTCACCAATCAGAGGTAATCGGGGCTAGTCCTCCCCTGACACCCCGGCTCTAATTAAATGGTATGCGATGTGCAGTTGAACTCCTCGGTTGGTTCGTTCCACTGGGGATCGAAGCTTTTTCACTTGGTGTTTGCCTCTGCGTCGCACCACATGACCTGACCCTGTAATCGCACACTGCTTTCTGTAATTGTACATTAACGTGTTGTGTTTTTCCACCAGGGGAAGTAATCAAGGGTAAAGAGCTCATTTCTGTATATCAGGGCAAGATCTCTGTCTCATTGTATAATTGGTGTGACTTTGATGTCTGTAAAACGTTGAAATAAAACTGTTCTCACTCCCTCGTTGCCCCATTAACTTTTTGTCCCTGTGTACATGAATGTGTCATCTAACATGCAAGCTACAATTCACATCATCATCATCATCATCTACAGAGGCCATGTTCTTTGGTCAGGGAAGGCAAACCTTAGTTAGCATAAAAGAACAGGAACAGCGTGTGATACTCTCCTGATCCAGTCATTTCCCCAGGAAAGGCCTCCAGTGGACCAGGTTGGCATGCTCCCTTTGCCCCCTGGCATCCCCCACTGCTAGTACTCTGTTTAACTTGGACACTTTTTTTATTTTGACCGTTTACTCCACTTTGCTATGTATTGTAATTGGCTTAAAATTGTTAAAATGATCTGAGGAGCAAACTGGATGAAACACATTGATAAAGCTGTGACTGGTCCTGGTGAGAGGCGTGTTCACTGCATTACTTGCTAAATGGATGCAGGAAAGAAAAGTTGGAAGTGCAGAGGTAGAGTAGAGCAAGACATTCGAATTGAATCAAGTGAATTCCGTTCAGCCATTCTTCTTGCCCGGGGAGGGGGACTGGAGAGAGGAGAAGGGAGGGAGGCATCCGTTTGTTGGATGCTGCTCAGGCTGTGCAACACATTGAGTACTCACCAGAGGCGAGTTTGTAGAGGTTTCGAGTCCACTCCACTCTGGGTTTAATGCCTGAGCCAGCTCCACAACAGTAAACACTGAGAGAGCTGCAATCAATCAGCACGTTAGGCAGTAAACAGCCCAAGTAGCCACTGGAGGTTTTTGGGAGGTCAGTGTGTGTGTATAGTCAACGTGATCACATCATTATTTGTGTCTAGCCCATAATAAAATACAATACCATGGTATTGTACAGTGCGGTTGTGTACAGAACAGTAAATTATAGTTAAATACACCATTGTACAACACACTATACTGCAGTACAATACAGTGTGGTAGTAGTGTTTCCCACAGAGGGCCCGGGGACCCCCCAGGGGTCTTTGGGATTTGAGGGGGTCTCCAGAAAAAAACAGAAATAGTTAAATTTAACTAGCAGTCTGGTTTAGTACTTCTATATTAAATCATATTTAACAGCAAAACTGTTTTATATGGAGGTCCCAGGGATGACATTTCATCAAATGGACATCTGTGGTCTGACGTGTTTCTAGTCGGGGGTCCTTGACATGAAACGATTGTAAAAACCCTGCAAAGAACAACAGAACATTACAATGAAGTGCTTTGTACACATGGCAGGGAGGGAAGGAGCTCAAAGACATACCGAGTAGAGGACAAACAGATGCAAAGGCTGGGGTGGAGATAATCTGTGCTGAGGAAAAGGCTCATATGCAGTGGAATGTAAGTGAGAGAAGGGGCATAAATAATAATAATAATAAGAATAATAATATAAAGAAATAAAGAATGAAATGAAAAATGTAATCACATATAATACATAGCGAATAGCTTCGGTCATTGGTTTCTGTGCTATTGTTCCAGAACGCTCTATCATCAGCTGTAGTGCATATGTCGGTCAAGCAGCCAGTGAGCCGAGGAGAGAGAGATGCCTTTCATTAAAACATCAAAGAGTGTGTATCACTCCCCCGACCTGAGCGCTTCACTGAGCCACTTGCTGCATCGCATGCCTTATTAGATGAGTTGAAGCTAATCCAACTGTAACCAATTGTGCGTTATTGTTCACGCTAATTACTCCGTCAGAGGAGGTTGGTCTCCGCTGAGTTCGCCTGAGCTTCACATCAGGAAGTTAGAGGTCACTGTCGACCAGGGGTGCACCCTCTTGCTCAAATATGCCGCAGCTCGACCCACACCCCTACCTCCAGAGCCTGGGAAAGATTAATCCGCAATAACGGGAAAACGGGGGTTGTCATTGGAGATTTGAGTTAATACGCATACATCCGCTCCCTGTTGCGGCCCTGCGCCCTGTGCATGTGCCCCCGTCAGGTCCGGGGCAATCAGAGTGGAGGTATGCGGGGAATGCCGGCTCTCTCTCTCTCTCTGCAGAGTCGGGCGGACGTAGAGACGCAGAGGGCTGCAAGCGAGAGGAAGAATCGCAGGTTAGGAGGTGAGCATCACACTTCACGCCCGGATGAATGTTTGTTCAAGCTGGGATTATTTATGAAAGCAGCCCGAGCCCGGAGAAGCCTGCTACACCTCGTCTCTCTGGGATACACCCGTGGTGCTCCACGTGGTCGAGGCAAGCGCACTTTCTCCACCTGCCTCAGCTCTTTCCCCTTCAGCTTGGATACAGCGATGTGTCATATGTAATGATGTGTAGGAGTTCGGTTCAGTATCTAACCCCCCTCTAGCTATCTCTTACTGCTGTCTATCGTCTGTCCTTAACCCTGATTGGTCCTGCCTGGCCCAGAGTAAGAAGCAAGCAGCGCCCTCGTTTCACACATAATAATCTCATTTAACAGCCTCTGCCCCAGGGTCAGAACAGAGGTACACTCACAGGGTGCCATTGTGTGTGTGTGTGTGTGTGTGTGTGTGTGTGTGTGTGTGTGTGTGTGTGTGTGTGTGTGTGTGTTAGGGGCCTCTCCTCTCTAAGATTTGGATATCTGGTTTTCCCTGTTGGATGAAAAACAACATTGCAACTTCGTCTGGTAGTTTGTCTTGTACTGTAGCTGGTGCTATGTTTATTTACACACATACGTGTTTGTGCATTTGAACACACACACACACACACACACACACACACACACACACACACACACACACAGACTTAGAACACCACACTGCTAGTCATATTAACTGTGCCCATGTCCAAATGCCCTGGCGAATTTGAGGCTGATTGAGCTAAATAGTGATGCAGTGATACCCTGTTGATGTGATTCAACACAACGGGCATTTGCTGGCAGTATATTATTGGGCTTGAATCTGTCCCTCTAAAAATTAAAAATTGCACATGACCTCAACGTGCACACACACACACACACACACACTCACTAATTGTAGTGTTGGAGGCCCCACACAGTGACCTCTACCCTTCAAATGTTCCCTGAACCTCCTGTTGTTAGTTCTGAAGCGTGTTTTAATAACAGTGTAGGTTACATACCATCATATTGCATGGATCACATACCAAACACACAGCAGCTGCTGCCAGAGCCTCTAGTCTCTTCATACCCTATGGGCACTTCACCACACCCTGGATAAATCCTATGCATGTACACACACACGGCTTTCCGTGGAGCCTCCAAGTCTCTCACTCTGCTTTGAAAAAGGGGAAACGGACTGTTACCCTAATACTGTAAGGAATGTAATCATGCCTGATAGATGGATCAGTGTCAATAAATCAGCAATGTACTGTACTGTATAAGCATGGGAGCTAGAGCATGCTGGTTTGTAGCAGAGCTATAGGCTCAGGGAGATTTAGACAGACTCTTTTGTCTAGCACATAATCCTTCATATGACATGGTACTAGCCAAACAAATCTCACATTAATAGACAGGAATTCCTCCCAGGAACCACAACAAGACCCAGCCTGGATTGGGTGTGATCCTGGAGGGAATGTAGACACACAAATGTTGTACATTGATGAACACACATACTGCAAAAGCACCAATTCAGAGTATAGAAGCCTATGGCATTGGGTAAGCTTTGGTCATGGGGAAAAATTGTCCCCTGATCTCCAACTTTGCTGTCACACTGCAAGCAACACGATCAACAAGTCACTGGAAGTCCGTTCATATGATATACAGCTGAGCAACCAGGGAAGCTGGACAATCAACAAGCTTGTCGGCCAAGAAAAGTTGGCCACGGCTTTTTGTGGCCGTCGGCCATCAACAGCCAATCAGATTCCCGGACAATGTGATTTAGTTTCATGAACAACAGTTCCACCTGACAAGTGCAAAATGGGCAAGAAGTTGAACCATTCAATGCTTCCCAGTTCTCTATAACCTTTTTTTTTTAAAGACTACAGGAATAAATGTCTCAAAAACATCTTGGAGAACAGTTGCATCCATCGCTGGGGTCATTGAGTTTTTGTTTATTTTAATGCTGCAACATTTTGAACGGCATTACCAAAGCAGCAAAAAAGTCATCATTTGCACAATGCCTGTTGGAAACTCTGCAGCTGCACGAGACCACGACATACATGCAATCGGAGCCTCGTGCACCGTCCATAATCGGTCAGAATAGAGCAACCCATCAATCAAGTTGCTCACAGTGTGAACACTCAGTAACTCCTTGATCACAATGCCCTTGTCCTTGACCCGGTCCCAGCTCCCATAACCCAAAGCCTTACCATCTACCACATCCATCACCCATCATCCATAAAAAGTACCATCATGCTTTTTCCTTGGGCTCCTTCGAGCTTTTTACCAGAAGCATGCAGTGCTATTGTACTTACTCTCTAGTTCAGCCCAGTTCCTAGTTGATCCTTGGATAGAGCTTCTCTGGACCCAACACACCCCAAGACAATCAGTATTTTTGTATTAGTCCCTGAGTAGCTTTCTAGGTGGCTGTGCTTTTTTGCAGTGCCTACTACTCCCCATAATAGTAAACGATAATTTCCAAGCTTGTCACTCAGCAGCTGTATACCAATAATGATGTACAATGTAAGTGTTTTTTGCGAGCTGGTGCATTTGAACTCATTCAGTATCGAGGACAATCGCTGAATGCTCTCATTTGTAAGGTCAGCATGAATCAAAAGAGATACGTTCAAAATAAATAAACCGTTCACAAGTTGTACATCATTCCTCGTGAGAGTAATGGACTTCTTCTACTTTTCAATGTGTCGTTAAATTTCCGTTGGAAGTGGATGGAGAGGCGGTGGAGGGTCTGTATGGAAGGCCATCTGGTTTTTACTGAGTGTCTCTGCTTACGAGCACTAGAAATGATTTGTGTCGGCTCGAGAGCAACGGCACCATTTAGACTACTCCAGGTATCAACAGGGACTCGGACCGAACGGAGGAGGTTACCAACAAAGAGAAACAGAATCTCGGTCTTCCTCTCGATCTCTCTCTCACAGCTGTTGGTGATGGTTTAGCAGGAAAGTGTTTTTCCTCTGTGACTCTGTCCTCTCCCCATAGAAAGGCTTTGAAGAGGGTTACTTTGCCTGCCCCACAGTTATTTTCTTTTAATAAAGAAAAAGGTCATTAGCCCCCCAGAGCAGTGAGAGGATGGATTTAGCCCCTCACCCAGCCCACTGAAAGACCCACAAATCTCTGCCCTTTATAAGGCAGGATATGAAGGATGTCTACTGTAGCAATCACAGAACATGTGCCAGCCTTTCACGTGTGTGTGTGTGTGTGTGTGTGTGTGTGTGTGTGTGTGTGTGTGTGTGTGTGTGTGTGTGTGTGTGTGTGTGTGTAAGCACATTGGTGTGGTTTACATTAAGTAACCCCTACATGCTGATCTACAGACTGTCTTGTGTTTTCTCAGCCTATTGGTTATTAAGGTAAGGATTTGTGCATTGGTGACCCTAGATATGTATCTTAAGGCAAACTGGATCCACTTAGCGCCCCGGCACTACTGCTGAAACTAGAAAGGCACGGCAAATAACGGAGCAATTCCCAGTCGGACTACTTAGGAATTCCTGCAGCTTGCCCATGAATCCCCTTGAAGCAGGATTTCCCAGAGGCGAAAGGGGTTTCATTGCTTTGTACGGTATGTCTGTGTTTGGTATGTTGCTTCCCACTGCCCATTCCTCTATCACCAACCCCCCTTTGGAAAGCAGAGTCCTTTTCTTCTTAACCCTAAAACACAAACAAACATATACAACACACTCCCATGTCCTTGCCGGAGACAGAGGTCTCTCTCGGGCGTGTGAAATTATTGTGTGAAAAGCTGGTCTCCATATTGGGTGGGTGTGACGGCCACTGATTTGCCAATCATTCCATTGCTTTTATGGGACTGACAGGGCTGCCAAGACAAAAGGGGGAGAGAAATGCCTTTGAAATAAATAAAAAAACAGAGAGAAAAGAAACAGATAGAGGGATAGAAAGATTGAATTGGAAAAGAGGCTGAGAAAATGAACGCTTGATTCAGGAAGAGAAAGAAAGAAAGAAAGAAAGAAAGAAAGAGTTTAAAAACCTTGCCACAGCTACAGTATAACACAACCTACCAGATAATGTTGGTTCAGTCTCATAATAAAAATCTATTTATTTTCCATCGTTTATTACCACACACTTACTCAACACACTTACTCAACAACTCTCCAAGTGCAGCAGCTGTGTGTGAGTGTCTTTGTGTGTGTGTGTGTGTGTGTGTGTTTCACTCATCCACGAGGAAAACAGAGAAAACACATGTTTGTTTTACAGAGGCAGAGGCTTCAACACATAAATCTCCCAATCTTATCGTGTGCGTCGGAAGTGATCCCTCATCTTTTGATAAGAGCCTGTAAATACTCTGTTTCTGCCCGCGGAGGTGAAAGACAAGCGTTTGGCCACATGGCTCATTCCCCTGTCTGTCCTTTGCACATAAGAAGATACCCTGCCTCTGCTCAGAACGGTAGCAGCATGATCTCAATACCATTCACAGATCCTCAGACCGCTGAGCTGCTGACTACAGCCGCAAGCGACTACTAGAGAAAAAAAAGTTAATTCATAGTAAACTATTGCTTTGATTCCTTAGAAGAGAAATATTTTAAATGGAAACCGCGGCATCACCTTGATTATCATTACAACCACAACTCTCCTGTAAAATCATCATCATACCAATGGCACCCTCTGAAAGCTCAGGTCCAGACTGTACCCCTCAGATGGCGTCTGAATGAAAACATCCCTTCCATCCCCCTCATTGACCGTTGAACGAGACCGGATCGCCGCACGCGTTTCCGTCCTAGCGCGGGTCTTTGTTTGTCCACCCGTGGATCCTGGCAGCCCTGGGGCTCGGCGTGCAGGAAGGGATGCAGACTGGAAGCTGTGAGAGTAGAATATCATTAGCTATACGGCGGATCTTCACTCTGCATCCCTGTATGAAAACTCAACATATGGCCAGGGCCCCGCTTCAGAGCCAGCTGCCTGGGACTGAGTGAGCCTTCATATCCGATGTTTGGTTTGGATGGGATGTCTTCCCTTAAGAAATGATTAGAACAAGACACCCCAAACCTGCACAAAGGTGGAGAGACCTGACAAGTCTTGACACCCCACCTGGCAAAACAGATTAACGGTGTGTGTGTATGTGTGTGTGTGTGTGCATGCACACTGAAAAACACACTGAAAACACACTGAAGAACTTGCAAAAAAATGCATCTCCATTTGCTGATATAATAATCCAATTGGTTGCTATTGGTTTATATGGCAAAAAAATCTCAGCTCAGCAATGGAGCAGTTCACAGAATTAGTGAATTTAAAAAAAATCTTTAGTTGTATGAATGAATGTATGAATGTATGAATATGTGCATAGATACAAAAATGCAAAACATTCATAAAAAAAAATTTAATTCACTAATTCTGTTACGCTACAAAATCACCACCATGTCCACAGTAGTCCATGACTTCTTCTCAGGACACAGCAGTAGTCTGTGTGGAGGCGTTCTGTGGGCAGCGGGGCTGACTTTCATTAGCCAGCTGTGGTTCAGGGGTAATGCGGATCTGGAGAAGGCCCAGAGCAGAAACATGGAGCCGGTCCAGACCAGGACCTGCGCCAAAGTCTGTTTACCGGCCAGGCACAGTGGGCCAGAGATAAACATTACCAGCACCAGACTCAGCCACAAAACGGAGGGATCGACAGGCAGAGAGGGAGAGAGAGAGAGAGAGAGAGAGAGAGAGAGAGAGAGAGAGAGAGAGAGAGAGGAGCAAAGACCCATGTTGATGGAATGATCTGCATTACTCTCCTTCTGCTGTGGAGAGGGAGGTGGTCGCCGCCCTGCCTAACGTTGCACAACAACAACTAGTTAGTGACATCAATGCGGTGGATGGGCAGATCCTATAGCTGCTCAGTGATTTAACTTGTCACATGATTATTGTTAAGTCCACACAATTATGCCACGAAGAACGCATCGCTGGACTGGAGTGTTTCATTTGGATGATTTAATGCTTTTAGGTGGTCCCGGTCTTGTTTGTATTAATGACTTCTGTGACCCCGGACTCTCCAGACCTCACCCATGTTAGCTTAAAGACCCAGCCTACTCATCAGAGACCTGAAGAAATTCTGGGCTGGGGCTTATCTCAGACCCGGGGCTGTGTGCGTCCTCAGCCGTCGGTTGGCGTATCTCAGACCCACGGTCAGATCCTGAACGCGCTGGCTCTCTCTCTCTTACCGTATCAGTAACATCTTGGAAGAAACTCAAACCGCTTTGGTCATATCTGCGTACTAGCTTTGGCTGGATTTCAGACCTATAGGCCAAATGTCACATCCCTGGTTATATCTAACGTCTTCCGATGTATCTATTGCCAAGCCGTTGGCAGCGTATCAAACCTTGCATTGTGTGCATCACAAGGCTCTGTTTATTGTCTGTGGTTTACCATTGATAGAAAAATGGTCTCCGATGAGCCAAACACGTGGCCACCTGGCTCCAGTAAGCCTGGCCACAACACGGCCACAGACACACACACACACACACACACACACACACACACACACACACACACACACACACACACACACACACACACACACACACACACACACACACACACTGACAGAAGCCTGTCCAATTAGATAGATTTAATTGCAGTGGTGACAGCAGCAGCACAGAACAGGAGACAGCCAGGGCTCAGATTAGGAACGATCAGCTGAGATGAGTCTGGGATTCTGGCCAGGAGGGAGGGAGGGAGGGAGGGAGGGAGGGAGGGAAAGCTGGAGAGAAGGAGGGAAAGAGTTTAAAGCAAAGAGTAATTAGGAGTTATTTACTTAATATCCCTAATAAACATACCCTGATGAGAATTGATGTTTCTTTTGGGTCTGCTAATGATTAAGAGACTAGGTTGAGCTGAGCCCGCCCAGATGAATGCAGCAATAAGAAGAGAGAGAGAGAAAAATAGTGATCAAGGCAGATCAAACCTGGGCTGCTACCCCGAGGGATGGTCGCATAACACAACTCTGCCCTGCACGGGGAGAAGCAGAGCGATGGAGGAAATGGAGGATAGAGAAAGAAAAGAGGGAAATGGTGAGAAGTGAGAGAGAGAGGAGGCAGGAAGAGGGAGATTTACTGCTTTATTGAAGAGATAGGGGAGTAAAAAAAAAAAAAGGGGGAGATGGGGATTTCTCTGTGGCTTTTTAAAAGCTCCCTGTGTCACAAAATGAATCCCAGGCCTTTCAAAATGAGCTACAGCATGATTAATGAGCGAGCTACACACACCTGCACGACCCTCGGAGAGAGAGAGAGAGAGAGAGAGAGAGAGAGAGAGAGAGAGAGAGAGAGAGAGAGAGAGAGAGAGAGAGAGACTGGTGGTGTCCTCAGTCCACTGTGGTCTGTGGTCCCTCCAGGAAAAGCCAAAGCAAAGCAGCCATACCTCCTCCCAGCTCTCCTCTTAACCTGGGCTCCGTTTCTAACACTCCACAATGACTTTTACTACACAGATGGGATCCAAACTCTCCGGTAAATGGATGCAATTGTGCACATGTGCACATACATTTGCATGCCCTTGCAATAATAACACTATATAGCACTAACTCGCTCAGCATTCACTTGGGGGGAAAAAGCTATTAAAGGGCTATTTAACCCAGAGGAAAATACCACTGTGTATTTTTGTAATCACAGGTATTTCCTTCACACCAAATCTTTTTCTCCATGTTGGAAATACTCACACCTGCCATCTTATTCTGTCTATTCTCATAGACAAAGGAGAGCTTTCCATATTTTACCATTAAGCAAAAACAATCAAAGCATGTCTAGCCCATTTAAGACAACATCAGCGTGGGCATGAGACAGGAGACATAAAAAGTCTGAATTATAAATCATAAACCTCTGAATTATTGAAGGAGTGGAGAGTGTCAGCATATGACAGAAGGAGGGAGGAGAGAACGTGACAAAGAGACAATACAAATAAATGATAGGAAGAGGAAAATGGACAACATGAAGAGAACTACTGATGGATGGACTCGGGGAACTTGTGGGAAATGAGGCGTAATTTTAAGACCCAGTAGAGAAAAGTGACAGGTGAATGTTCTGATGCTCTTCAGACCCCCACCTGAACGGCCCAGTCAGCCCAGGGCTCCCCTCCTTCCTCTCCATCCTGCCCTCCCTCGGGCATGGGGCTGCCAGGAGGGGTCCGCCCTGGACACACACACAGTAGGGGTGGGTGATTATCATGTTTATAATCGTAATCGCGATTTAATGATGTCATCGTGGCAAATTTTCAAAATCGTTCATTTCGATTGTTATTTAGGCGACAAGAACGAGGAACGTCTAGAAGCGCCAGTTAGCAAAGCAACCAGTGTGTGTGTGTGTGTGTGTGTGTGTGTGTGTGTGTGTGTGTGTGTGTGTGTGTGTGTGTGTGTGTGTGTGCGCGCGCGCGCATCAGACCTAACATCACTTTCCCGTGAATGAATGGGCCAAATACTTTCCCCAATACTGCGTTCATGAACTGTCCCCTTCAAAAATACTACGTGGTATTCAGTCACGTCCCTCCGCCCCGTCCAGTAACGTGTTCAGACAGGTTTGGACCGATCGTTTTTTGTGAGTAAATGTGTCAAGCCGGGCAGGAAGTCAGACACAGGAACGACATAGAGCATCCGGTCCATTTCAAAATAAAACACATTTCAAAATAAAACAAAACAAATAAAATAATCGTTCATTCATCGTAATCGAGGTAAAAGTTTGAAATAATCACGATATTAATTTTTTGTCATATCACCCACCCCTAACACACACACACACACACATACTCATTCTCATGCATAAACACATGCACACACAGAAGCAGAATCACATCATCATGATTTTGTGAACATACACATTTTGTAATACACACACACACACACACACAAAAAGAGATGGATTTTTTTTCTTCCCTTGAAAAAATATTCTTTCATAAACTTATCAAGAAAAAATGTGGAGGGAGCGTTATGTGTGTGTGTGTGTGTGTGTGTGTGTGTGTGTGTGTGTGTGTGTGTGTGTGCGTGCGCATGTGTGTGTGTTGGTTGTGTGTAGGGGAGGGGGTGTTCAAATCCTTTCTGCTGTGACAAGGTCTGCCAGAGTTCAGCTCAGAGCCCCACAGCCAAAGACAACACACACACACACACACACACACACACACACACACACACACACACTATAAATGGAAGACAGGGATCTCTCATCTGACTGACAGGTGGGGGAGAGGGAGAGATCTGATGGGAGTGTGGACTGGGACTGGGGGATATGAAAGCATCTTTACTGCGGTTCCACTAAGCGCTGCTTGATTCAAAATGACTCGCCCGATGTTTAGTCAAGCTCTCACGGCAGACGTATCGTACAGGTGCAGACACTTTAAGGAGTTAGCATCTCTGTTGTGCTGCTGTGTATCGCGTGTGCGTGTGTGTCGTGCTAACCAGTTCAACATACATCTGAGAGCAACTCTGAAAGTCATCAGTCCTGCAGGCCGGACTTGTTACATCGCCACAACTTGAGTTAGTTAGTCAGGAAGATTTATCGCCCAGCTGTCCTGTCCTCACGCTGTACATGATCACATCGACAGACACACAGACACTGACACACACATCACAGAGGCCTGTTAATCAGACCTCAAAGAACTACCGCCTTGTTTTGAGCTCCTGCCTTTAATTACTTCAGCAGATCAGTGTAGCAGAACATATTGTTCACACACTCGCTCTCTCTCGCCCCTGGTGTGTATGAAGTTTCCAGGAGGAATTTTTTCACTTCCATCCATCCCCTGCTTTTAGTGCCTCGTCCATATGTCTGGGCACCAGAGCTCAGAATGTGCACGCGCCCACACCACACACACACACACACACACACACCCTGGGAAAGTGTACACGTGCCTGCCTCACGTTTGGGTCATGCGAGTCAGACATGTGAAGCCCCGGTGGTTCTGGAGACGGAGAAGGAACACATGGAATCACGGCCTGGTCAGCAACACACACTCCGGAGCCAGGGAAAGAGGGAAAACTGGAAGGGAAAAGGTGAATGGAAGTCTTCAAATTGCCAAACTGGCAACTGGGAAAGGAATCCATCCACACACACACTCACACACACACACACACACACACACACACACACACACACACACACACACACACACACACTACATGCTGTCTCATTGCACATTCAGATCACGGGAGAAACCCGTTTGATTTCCATCTGGAATAATTCATTTTCAGAAATACACCTGAAAAATCAAGCGTCTGCATTGAGCTGTTTGCTAGTGACAGCTACACACACACACACACACACACACACACACACACACACACACACAGACCCAACTCCACCAGCCCACATACACACCACACCGCTGAAGGTCTGTAAACATCCATTTGGCTCACGGGCAGCAGAACACAGCGAACACCCTCCTGTGCCGACGTCTTTCCCACCACATGTAATCACGGGACACGGCCAATTAAGCAAAAGCTCACTCTCTGACAAGCTGCTCACTATGGTTATGTGCCTTACTGTACAACAAACAACGTGGTGACGGATTGAAACGCATGAATGAATCTGATATGAATGGGAGAACATGAGAAAACAGCGACAGAAATATTCCGTCTTGTATTCATGCAGGCCGGTCCAGTCCAGCCGCTTGCCCTGTTGTGAAGAATGGTGTTGAACCGGCCTGGTGCTGCTGAGCCTGCTGAGCCTGCACTCCTCCCTCTCTTGTTTAACACTGAACGCATGTGAGGGAATCCAGTATAGCGGCCAACACAGTCAGTCTGCTGTAATCTAACTTACACAGACACTTAAGTCAGAAACAACTGAGTCAATTAATAAATGAGTAATGGCAAAGTAATGACAAACACACAATGACTCGTTCAGTCGTTGAAACCAGAGTCAATGCTCGGTCAAGGAGTCTCTTCTTCACACACACACACACACACACACACACACACACACACACACACACACACATGTACACCAACGTCCTCCCTCCTTGCTCCAGTGAGGGGGGGGGGGGGGCGACTAAGAGAGAAATAGAGGGGCCTGTGTTTACACTGGCAGAGTGAGCAGCTTGTGAGCCCCATGGAAATGGCCAGCCCACATCTAATGGAGAGAAAGGCCCGGTCTGACGGACAGGACCTGCTAGGCTTTGAGGTTCTGCACAATCAATGCGTTTCCCCAACGTGCTTCGGCCCCCAGGGCGGCCACACCAAATGAAACAAATCAGAGAGAGATTAAAAGGAAATGGTTGCCATACCAGAACCGAGGCAGGGCGATTTACCAGGGTGAAGGGGTGTACCAGCAGAATGCTGGAAACACAAGGAGGCGCTTGCCAACTTGCTGTTTACTGTAATTCCAGCGCTAATGGAGGAACTGGAATGCCAAGGACATCCCAGCACTGTCATTTGTGAGACTCTCCTCGTCGACTTTGTACAGTATTTCACCCCCGGAAAGGAAAATTAATCTACAAATAATCACTCTACATTTCCTTCCTTGCTGATATGTTTCCACCGTGGGTTCCAAGCTATTTTCTTCATCTGAGAAAATACATTCAGAAGGAAAATCACCAGCTCGGGCTCTCGCTGGTCTCAGAGTGGACCACAGATAGAGACTTGAAGAAAAGACTCAGCATCACCACCATCCGTTCCACAATGCCATCTGTCTTCAGGGAACAGAAGGGAACTTTTTGCTTTGGCATTTGGATCTCCATCAACAGGGATAGACTCTATTGATTCAGATAATTACATTAAATGGCTTTAGTCCTTTTCACAGCAGCGTCATGGTTCTGAGAGCGTATCAAGGAAGGGAAGACCAGCTGGAGAGACAGAAGGCCAAGAAATGGCAGAGATGAATGGCTAAATGGATTGATGGACCAGGAGGCAAACATAAGGTCTGTCCCCCATCCATCAGTCAGAGAAGAGATATGCCCACTATTTCTCTCTCATACACACACATACATATACATTCACAGCTGATGAAAGGCATGTAATTAGGTTATCCAGTTAGCACACCACCATCTCCCCACAAATCTCCTTAGGTTGGCTGCATTGCGACTTCTCTCACAACGGCTTTCACTGGATCTGTCATGCTGTAAGTCACACTTAAGAGAGGGTTAGGTCCAGAGAGGACTTGGCAGACACTCAGTTGCGCAATTTACTCAGTCCAAACAGAATGTGATTCTTCCCAGCACTGGAGATAGGAGCTTTTCATTCTCTGTGCATGCACGTTGACAAACACGTATAAACACACACACACAAACACGTGTTAATAATGGATCACTTTCCACACTGGGGTACATCTGTATTAGAGTGTAATAGAGTATGTGAAGAAACGGTGAAGCAACCGCACTTCCGATAATTGGGTGACTTTATTTTGAGTTGCTGAAGAGCTGAAGTTGCTTCTGACGCGTCCACAACACCAGAAGGCCCATGGGTGCCATCTAGTGGAGAAAAGGATGACTTGTATATCTGATAGGCATTGAAACATGCATTATGTTAAACAAATGACATGAACAAGAGTTATTCAACGCAACACAATCAATTTATACCAAAAGTTGTGTTTATTAAAGTGAATGGTGGTTCCTATTAATCAGACAAAAGTACAACCCAGTAGAAAGGCTAACGAGAAATGAAGTGGCCCATGCTTTATTACAACCAACAGGAGACTAGTTCCTCATCTAAAATAAAATACCAACATAAAGTCTGCCACAGTGAAGAGTTATGGTGGTTTGGTTCTGCTGTAGGGTGTAGGACAACACACCCTGATCACTAGCATAATACCGAGTTATTACCTTGTTCCCATGATGCATTTCTGTCAGCCTGGAGCAGTCCCCTGGATGGAAATGCCCCCATTAACAAAGCATCAACCAATGGTTTAAAGAGCATGGCAATATTAGCCACACGCCAAAGCTTTCTCAATAACAATATACAAGCCCAGCTGAGCATTTGTGGGATTGTAAAATGGCAACTCCAAGTATCATGAAGGGGCCAACATGTTCACTAAACATAAGATTTCAGTTGTGATTAGCAGTGACCTTGCTCCCTCACACCATCACAGTGCAAAGCCTTTACACTGGTGTTTCCTGTCTTCTAGCCAAACCCTGCATGCCATAAATTGAAGTGATGCACAGTTCACAATGACAGTTCCCTCGTCCATACAGTTATTGGTTCTGTGCTACAATACTCATAAGAGCCATTCGCTTATTATCCAATTATTTTCATCCAACTAAATGAATCCAAAAATAGACTATACACAATTGTTTTTAGTATCAAAAGCAATGAACATACATTCTGAACATACACAAAACCACCACCAGAGGGCATCATTGACACTAAGTATACTGTAATTCTCCCCTTATTTTACACTCATGAAGTTATATGGGGAAAATATTGCACAGCCCACATGTAACACCCTTACAACATTCTGCTGGACAACTGCCCTGTGTTTCAGAACTGAAAGACACTGCAGCACTGTAGTAGTCAGGATGTTCCCGTTTCCTCAACGCTCTTGACAACCGTTTGAATCTAGGGTTAGATGCTGGGCCACACCAGTCTCCTTCAGTCTCTGACATGTTCCCTGATCCTGGTTCTAGTAGGTATGTTGAGTCCAGAGCAGAGCGGGGTCAGTCCAGTGTGACGCCCTCAGGCAGCTCAACCACCACAGGGGCACAGTCCTCCAAGTCTGCGTCAAAATCCCAACGGAACTTCTTCGTCAGGTGGGCTTTGAACTTCTCCGCTCTCTTACGCAGCGTGCCGTCTACCCCAGGCCCGATGGAGAACTGGAAAAAGTCCTGCGAGGAAATAAATAAAGAAGGAGGGCAAACTTTTAAATGATGGTACAACTGTGAGATACCGACAAACGTACAGTTACGTCTTGTATAATTGTAATGATATAACTGAAAGTGTACTGTTACTGTACATCAATAATGGCTTCCCCTATTGGCGGATTGTTCCAGATTAGTTGCTGAAGTGCTCCATTGTTTCAACACTGGCTTTTACAGCAGGCATTGCTTCATAGATATGGATGTTAGAGTGGTGACACTGACGGATAGACCACTACTTCACCTACAGATTAAAAGGTATGAATGAACCAGCTAAACTAACAGCTCATCTAAAACAGACGATTAGAAGCTAGACTCTCAGTCAAGACTCTTTTTGTTTTAGATCTATGAGGATGATAATAAAAAACATCAGTTTGCTTGGCAATGACCAATGGGATCCAGAGTCTGATTGCTTCTACCTGTAGTGTGGAGGTGAGGAAGTTGTTCTGAGATACAATGTCGACAAAGAAGTCTGGCGGGACTTCTCCAAGCTGGTGGTAGAGCACGGCGATGAGCCCCAGGTAGAGGTCCTTCCGGCTCCGCATGGCCTCCTCTGAGCGACACAGCAGAGCCAGCAGCTGCTTCCAGTGCTCAAAGCCCTCATACACATTTCCAATGAGGAAACACACAAAGGCAAACTGCAGCTCACCTGAGAGGGGAGAGAATCAATTCAGGTCATTTAGTCCATTGCTTTTTTTACATATAATTTGTTAACTGTATTGCCTCTATATCCGTTTATGGAACATCATTTCAGATGTCTTTTAATCTGCAATATTCTGTATCGTATCCAGTACATACTTGTCATCACTGAATGTGTAAATGGTCACCTCCTCCAGGCACTCACCGAGCACGTTGAGAGGCTCCAGCTTGTAGTGCTTCTCCAGCAGGGTCTCCAGGGCGTAGGTCAGGTCCATGCTACACTGGGTGATCTGGGCTGGTGTGGCCCCAGGAGGGTAGGTCTGGCTGGGGATATGGGAGAAGCGCAGCTCTGTCCCCTCCCTCTGCTTCATCCTGGGCAGCTTGTCAAGGCCCTCTCTCATGCTCTGGCAGGCGGTGTCATTCCTCGGCAGATTCTGCTTTTCCCTGTCCTCAGGTGTACTTGAGCTGGAGCTCGGGAATGACGTCACTGAAGGCACACAATCGACCCGACAAAGGCTGCAACTCGCTGGCTACCTCCTGGGTCAGACGGTCAGTCAGGGACACCCACTTCCTCATCACCTCATAGGGGTAGGGCCCCAGGAAAGGGTCCAGGTCTTGTAGGTTGGCCCGAATCTGGCTCACCTCCTCCTCATTGTTTGAGGCTGAAAAGTTCAGATCCTCTTCTTGGGGATCCCAGTTAGCCAGTAGGATCTCTCTGGGTTTGAGGGTGAGGAAGAGGCCTGTCTTTGGGCCTATTTCACCTCCACAGCTAGGTGCGTTAACAGAGCAGTAGTGGAGGAAGTGCAGGCCTGGCGGGATCATCTTCACACCCCGGAAGCGCGGACCAACCTGCCAACTTTTGTAGTCAATCCCTAGCTCGGTACCCTGAGGAACCCCCAGCAAGACCAGGGTAGCTCCCTCCTCAAACAGCCTTCGAGCAACATCTGGTTCCATGTCCACACTTGCCATGTCTATTCTGTCCAGGAACACGAGTCAGAAACCAGTTATAGAGCTAAAACTACTAAAGCAAATCAGACACACCAAGAATTAACTCAAGAATACGCGTTGTCTGGCTTTGTCTCGGTTCTGGTTTAAAGCTTTGAGTAAGAATTGTTCACGTCAGAAAAAACTGACTGGAATGTCCTAGATATTATGACACGTGAATGCAGTAACGTTATTTTAACGCTAGCGTCTTGGATGGACTCAGATGTCAAATGGTTTATCTGCCTCTATCAAACGCGCGCGACTAAATAAAGGAACAAAGATATTGTTCAAAATGTGTAAGCGTTTAAAACGTTTTTGCCTACACGTGTTAGCAATTAAAGGCATGTATCGCAATAATACCTTAATTGTTGTTGTTTCGCGTCGTTCTAAAATCGTCTGTTCAATACTGTCCAACACAATCACTCCTCCGGACAGAAACATCGATTTAGAAGAATTGTTCCGGAAGCTGAGCTACAACCGCGGCTTTTCAGAGGGCTTTACAAAAAACACTGAATCACACTACCGGGACCTCAGAGAAGTACACAAGTACAGAGAATCAGACATTTGAGAAAAGTTTGTTTTATTATGAAGCATATACTGAATAATGATGGTAGCAGAAGAAAAAGCACCGTTTCAATAGCATGATACATGGCTTAGAAACACAAAAAACAATAATTGTGAAAACAAGAAAGGCGTTGGACAACGTGCATATTTTGAAACTATATGAATGCATTATAGCATTATCACTATTATAGCTTATCTGTGGTCGGTTTCTACAAAACTAGTCCATAAAACAAACAGGAGTAATGGTGACATGCAAAGTCTGGTATAATTTTAATCCACAAAATACAGAGAATAAAAAACAGTAAACATTCAACAAATCCAGGCTTTTGAAATAAGAGCAAGCTAAATACAATGCATTTTGATCATGCTTTGATTCTCTGTTGGATGCACTGAACTGAAACCCAACTGTTACCTTTTTATATCTTCATGTGTGAGTAATACATGGGTTTATACCGGGTAAACATACAACTGTCTTTAGTGTGTGAGTGGATAGATGCTCTGAAGCTTCTGCCAACAAGTGATGAGTGCTCTGATAACTTTAATGAGCTTCATCCTCCTTCTCTTCTTTCCTCGTGTTTTCTGGCTAGCTGGACAAGAGGCTCTCTTCACCTGAAAACATACAACCAGAATTAAAGAGTTATTGTGCAGCATGTCAGTTTACAGATCAGATGAGGATCTGCAGTGTCAGCCTTTGCTGGTGTGGATTTCCACTCAGTCATCTCAAAGAGCTGTTGTTGTAGAGGTCAGAAATAGATGAATCTAGTCTCACCAGGTAATCACGACTGCAGTTGTGACTGATGAGCTGTTCCATACTCTCCACTGGCTTTCCCAGCCCCCCCTGCGACTGGCCACCCCTCTGACACCGGAACTGCTGTGTCATACCATAGATGGAGCGCAAGATGTGATGTGCCTGCCATGGTAGAACATGTGAAATTATAGTCCACAAAATGCAACACATGAAGACATGAAACAGCCCTTGAGATAACCTACTGGGATACTCTGTTGATGATGCTGTGTAACAATTTGTGATGAAACATATTGATAGGACAGCTTCTTAAGTTTGCAAGATAAAGCGAAAGTATCTAGCTGGGATGGGTGAACAAATCAAAAAGTGATCTCTTTACCCTGTCCATGGTGCTGAAACAAGGAGGTCTCATCTTATTTGTACAGTGCCATTTACCTTTCCTGAGGGGCAGGGGTCGCTCTCTTTGGGGGTATTAATTGAGCCAGTCAAATTCTGCAACAGAACAATCAAACATTTATTCATCAAGTTAAAATTGCGTACTATTTGAATCGAGCGTAAAATGAGCCACAGCTTTTACTGGCACAGTGGCAAACACTGGAGGGCAGCCTATCACCAGATAATCAAACATTACACCCACATCTCTGATTACTGCTCTAATTACCCCCAACAAATTGCAACTGAGACCATGCCTGTTAAGTCGCTAACATTTTTAATGGAGCTGAAAATCTCGACAAACATCAATTAATTTAGCTCATTAACGGCGTAATATTTGACTTGCAACAACACGTGCATACCAGATTTTGAAGCTCAACGAGGATGATTTCTCTGTAGGAGCCCAGTATTTCCTTATAGTTACACCTGCGCTTACCACAAGAGAAGGTCACCAGGAGAACCACCACAAGGCTACGGAGTACAGGCCCGATCAGACACTGCGGGAGAATCAATAAAAGTCCATAAAAATCCAGTGTCATTTGAAATACAAAGGGATCTACAGTCACATGAATAAAATTATTTGCCGTGGTGTAAAATATCTTATCTGCTGCGTAAATAAGCACCACATGTTAAGAGCCAACTTACCATTTATCATGTTCTACTGCAGGATCCTCAGACAAGCAAATCCATCTCTGTCAGAGGTAGCAAGATCCACAGAAGTTACTCTCGATACTGCAGTGTTCATTGTATCCAGAGTTAGTAGTTTTTTTTTTTTAAAGTCCTCTTATGTATAGGTTAACGCGTCGTCGGGCAGACAGCCGATGTGGCGCTCTGCGCTTTCCAACATCGCCAACTACACTGTCTGCTCCGGTCTACTCCGATTTCTTTCCCCGTCATGGATTGCTGGCTCCGGGCTTAGGATTTCACCAAACTCCAGCCCGATCAAGTCGAGGAAAACGTCTGCAATCAATCACCTTTTATGTTTCGGTTTCGTTGGAAAGAAGGAGCAGCGGTGTGACGAAAAGGATCATTTGGTGGATGCTTTTATCCAACGCGCCTTACTTCAGTGTATACATTTCCAGTATGGGTGGCCCCAGTGGGAAAAGATCCCCTAACCTTGGCAGTGTTGGTTACTCCCCATTTACATACAGAACCAGTGTAAAACACAAATAGGCGTAAAATATGAAGAGGGTAAAATGAAGAGATGATCCTGCAATCCCGCAGTGCTTAATGGTCTTGATTGTCTGTGGCCAAGTTCAAATACATATATATATAGCAATCAACTTAGAGCACGTGATATACGCCACCTACACTTTTATTCAACACTTTTATGGTCTCTCAGCCAAACCAAAAATGTGCCAAGTAGACTCTGATCTTTAGACAGAAATACTATACAACAGGAAGGCTGGCGATGCCTGGGAACTGGCTGGACACTGAGCTGTTACAGTTGAGAGGTCTGGGAAAACACATCTCACAAAGAGACAGACTGTCAACTCAGCTTTTGAACAGGCCACCAGTTTACTGAATCTGAATGATTTGTTTGGGAAAAACAGGCAAGTATGCAATACTAATTGCTTTTTGTTTACTGGATACCACCAAAGTTATTTTAAACACAATTTCAAGCAAGCTAAATAGAAAAAGCATTATTATCATGCAAGTACATCTGAACAATTCCTGATCAAGTTAGTTTATGTACACTGTCAACTGTTGTTGCCAAAACAACTGGAACGTTTTACATGTCCAATTGGACAGGACGCCAACAATTACTCCATAAAAATAAACTCACGCAAGATCATGTTTCGGTCATTTCTTGAACAGTAAAACACATTTTTCAAAATAACAACTGATCAACTGAAACCTAAAAGGCATCAGTCCAAAAACAAAAGGGGAACTGAAAGGGTGAAACTGTGTCTTCCTCTTATCTACCACAGATGGGAGAAACTCTAGTAGAGAACTCGGGCTGTGCATGTCCATATCTGTCCCCGTCATGGCTGCTGGCTTGTCCAGCTGCTCTCAGTCCAAAGTTCATCGGGCTCAGAAAGTGTTCTTGATCTTGCTGGCCACCTCGGTGAGGATCTCCCCTATCTTCTTCTGCCAGTTGAGGACGTGTTTGGACTCAGCGCACCACAGCTCCCCGTGGCGTGGCTCGGCGTTCTCGCAGCGCTTACGCACCTCCTCCTGCTGTTCCTGATGGAGGAAGAGGATGGAGGTCAGGCAAGGCACGCACATACACACACACACACATACTGCTTCTATTATGTTCATTGACACACACACACACACAAGCTGAGGCACATTTTATACCCGCACAAGGACCGACGATACAAATGTCCTTACCTCTGTGCCGTGCTGTAGTTCAAACTTGTAGAAGAGGGCCCACGCATCTCCCAGGTCTGGCTCAATTTTCACCGTCCTGAGGAACCACTCTCTGGCCTTGGTGATCTTACGCTCACTCCAGAACAACCTGAGATGTGTCAACGTATATGGAAACAGAGACAATTAAAAAAACAGTGTAATAGTCAATTACTATGTTGCTATAAAACAGACGAGAGAAAGGGAATTTGATATAAGTCAGAATAAGCATCAAAAGTAGAGCAGATTACTGGGAGTGGGTTAGACAGGGAAGGAGAAAGCTCTTCACAATGAAAAGAAGGGTGCAGTCACGAGGTGGGAGGAAAGGGAGGAAAGGGAGGAGAAGGAAAAGTCGTACTTGGCTACAGCCAGCAGGACATGGGGGTCGTGTTCACACTTCTTCAGAGCATCCACACTCTTGGTCTTCCTCTGGGGCCTCGCCTCCAGAAACACCGCCTCAGCCCACAGGATGCCTTGACAAAAGGGAGGACGGTGGAGAGGAGACGAATTTGAGATTACACATTAAAGATATGATCAACTTTGTGTGTGTATAGATCCTATCTGCAACCTGAACAGAGGGAAGGTTTTTCTGGGAGTCTTCCTGGCATTTAGGTATATAGAGACATCTAGTTTCTGTGTCAGACGTACAGTAGTAGTAGTAGTAGTAGTACAGTAGTAGTATAGTACAGTAGCATATACCAGCACACCTTGTTGCTGATTAAATTCCACGACATTTCAAGGTTCAAGGTTCTCTTAATTATTTGTTAATTATTTGTTTTGCAGCCAGCAGTATGCACATCACCATCAGACAACAAAATGAATAGACAACACATACAATACAAAACATTTGAGTTATTTAAAAGGCCAATGGCAGCAGGAACAAATGAGTTCTTAACTCTATTGGTCCTGGCCAGATATAATAGATATAAAGATATAAAGGCCAAGACTAGTCCACGACATATAGCATCAATTCTATGATCAATACTTATCTAATCTGAATGTCCCAGGTCTTATTTTTAACTATTACCTAGGACTGATACTACCAGGAAACGTCTGATTTGGGTTTTTGTTCCTTAAAAGGGATTCAATCAAACAAGCAGCCAAGCTTGAGATTTCACATTTCACTGGTTGGAAAAAAGATTACCAACACATTTCCATGACATTTACAAAACTGTATTCACATGTTCAATTTTCCATAACTTTTCCAGGCCTGGAAAACACATTTTTAAATTCCATGACCTTCCCAGGTTTTCCTTGACTGTGGGAACCCTGATATCCCCTCACCTGAGTTGGGGCACTCCTGCAGGGCTTTGGCCATCAGCGTGTTGGCAATGTTCTTCAGTCCAGCCCGGAATTCCAGTCTCACCGACTCCAACCTGGCAAATACGCAGACATCCACATTGTCCTGCTGTCACACTTTGACACGCTCTTGTGTGTCAGTGTTAGCTTGTCATTTATTGTAGCAGTGCATGCTGGGGGAATTTTAGCTTGACATCCACCCCAGTTTGGGTTTCCATGCTGTATTAAAGCACACCCATGTTTGTTTGTGTTTTGGAGAGGACATTTGTGGAAAATTTACTCTGACAGTCGTGGCCCACCACTGCTGAATGAATATATAAAGGTGTGTGTGTGTGTGTGTGTGTGTGTGTGTGTGTGTGTGTGTGTGTGTGTGTGTGTGTGTGTGTGTTTTCTCACCATAGGTCGGGGCTCTGGGGGTTCTTGAGTCGTGCCTTCTCCAGGATAGCTCTGGCCCTGGTCAGCTGCCCCACCCTCTCCTCTAGACGAGACAGCAGCAACCACAGCGACATCGAGTGGGGACACTTCTTCAGCTGTCATGCACAAGACATCATATTCGTATCCAAGGAAAGATTTGTTGAGCATGCACGCTATTTCAGCCAAACGTTTACACACATTAGATCATCAAAACTGAATTAATCTAGCAAACTTTTTTTCTTGACATCCTTGACACCCTCTCCCAAACGCTCACATCCCCTCGCCCCTCTCCACCTCCTCCTCACCCCTTGGTTGTAGGCCTCTCTGGCCTTGTCCATGTTTTCACACTGCTCCTCTATCTGGCCTCTCATCATCCAGAGTTTGGGGAAGTCCTCGTAGTGCTTCAGGGCCTCGGTACACAGCTCCTGGGCCGCTTCAATGTTCCCCAAAACCCACTCCAACTTCACCGACTTCATGAAAACCTGCACACATCACAGTCAAATGCGTATTGTTCAGAACAGGAAAGGTAAGAAAACAATCATTTTTCAAGTATAAACAAGATCTATGCGTACGTTTTTCAAATGCCCTCAAAGGGTTGGAAAGACACTTGACATGTAGGTGATGATTATCGCTTTACTGGCAATGTAGTCGACTTACGCAACGCAGATAACTTGTCAGCTGACAAATATATCAAATACCAACTTCCTAGGGCATAGCCCGAATGGCTAACTGCTTCATTAAAGCCACATAGTGGTCTCATCTGACAAGGCAATCAGGAGAGTGACACATTAAACAAGACTTTCATAGTCACACCTGTCAACACCATGTTAGACCACTAAATGCAATAGCTGGAAATAACAGGCTGACTGCAGGGAGTGTAACCAAGCTCATCTGATAGACACCCTGACAGCTTGGTTGACAAATACTGGCAACAGTACCAATAAACAGTTCCAAAGGTGTAGGAGGCCGACATGCCTGGACTTGAAAGAGATTGCGCATTTGTAGTAGACTCCTTGAGTATAATGCACCATTAACTATAAAAACAAAACCCTTACAAACAGAGAAGATGAAAGCCTCACCAACACCTGGTTCAGAGGTCCAGTCATACTCTTCAGGGTCGAACAGTTGGGTGAGGACAGCCTGTGCAATGTTGTCCATGTAAATGCCTCTGCACTAAGTCCTAGGGGTCTTATTTGTCTATCCTGGAGGGCTGGATAAGCCAATCCACTTTATCATAATAAAAAATTGAGTGGGGAAAAAATACTATATTAACTTAATCGAGTCAATAAACCAAATGAAAGAAGTTAGGCTGGGAAATGTGAAACCATTCCATCAATCGCCCACACAAGACAAGCCAAATGAGTTTTGAAACATCTCCCGAGGCGCTCACTCTCCCTTTCCTTTCCTTTCACTTTCCTCCCAAATAACAGCACCCTGACTCACCCTGGCGGTCGGGGCGCTGCTGCGGGCCTTGGCCAGTAGTCGACGCGCTCTCTCGTACTCGTTATTCTCAGACTCCAGCTTGACAGCAGCCAGCCAGATCTCTTCACTGTTAGGATTAGCCTGGACAGGGGAAGAGAAACAGAGAAAAGGGCAAGACATAAGCTCAAGTGGATCCTATGTGCAAATATTGCTCCAGTGAATGTTAACATGATTGTGTCTTGTGACCTGGAAGGCCAGAGCAAGGATGCTTCTGGCTGCAGGCACATCCTCAGCCAGCCACTTGGACTTGGCCCCCATCAACCACAGGACCTCTGCCTTGGGACAGTGAGCCACTGCCCTCTGGAGCAAAGCCTCCAAGGACTCCCTGAGAGACATGTCCAAACATGAAGCAGAACAGCAGAACAGCAGGAAGCAGGTGGGAGGTAAAGAGATGAATAAGATAACATTAAAGAGCGGATCTTGACATGGTGATTCATCCAAACAAAGAGGCAGAGATTATTAAAAGGGCAATGTAAATTTCCATTATCAATGAAAGTAAGATAAGAGCTAATAAAGTGTGGGCTGCTATTGAGTCACCTTCCAAACAATGAGACCAGATGACAGATAGCCAACGGGCATAGGTAATGGTAAAATCAATTCTAAGCAGCCCATTGGGGAAATTCATCATCGTGGAAAAATTCTACATCTCAAAAATACTCAGCCTAATGTGGTCTGACACCTTTAAGCACTTTGCAAACATTTATATGAAGTTTGGTTGCTCAAGGAATTACACATCCCTTCCTGTTTGTGTCTTTCTCATCAACTTCTTTTATACATTATGGTCGGTTACAAGTATTAAAACGATGATGTGGGCAGTTGAAATATGCTGTGGAAAATTTGCTGGAGATTGACGCAACGAAAATAAAAATAAAAATAACACGGCAGAAATGGAAAACATTATGCGCAGTAGATTTGTCTTGAGCCAAGGAGTCTGAGGAAAATGTTGATAGGCTTTAAAGTTCAGGAGTTATTGGCCTAAATGTAAAGCTGCTTGTTTTAGTGCCACCATCTGGCTGATCAGTGTATTTTGTTTTGCCTGAGTAGTGGGGGGGGATTTGAAATCTATCCACCACATTTGATTGCTCTCTGAAGAACAGATAATCACCCTAACAAAAACAATACTGCTTGGATCCCCAAGAACTAAACAACAACCTGGTGAACGTTACAGAGTGTTTACTACAGATGTAAACCAAATCCATTACCTGGTGCCGTGGTTTTTCTCAAAGTAGGCCGCTCTGAGCCAGACGCTCTTTTTGCTCGGGAACACTTGCAGAGCGTGAGCATAGATGGCCCTGGCACACTCCAGCGCCCCATGGGACACACACTGAAACATAACACAGGGGCATATCAGGTCATCTGAGCTCTGATAGGAAATGAGTGTGAATATTGGCTCATTCAGGTATCAGACGCCGGGGGGGGTGGGGGGGTGATCTGTGAAACGTGAAATACTCACACTGTCGGCATCCTCCATCCAGGTGTGTTTGCAGTCCTCCTCCTCGATGCCAATCCCGATGACAGCCCTTATCACTGCCTGGCAGGTTGCCACGCTGCCTGCTTTGTCACACTCCTCTGCATCCTGCAGAACAGGAAAACACATTTAGGAGACAGAAAGCTTGACAGAGCAAGCAGACAGAGGAAGAATGTGCGAGAGAAAGCTTGAACTAGTGACCCCAGTTGCTGGCCAGATAGTTCAGAGGGATACTGGAGCCACTTCAATAAGTGGGAAATAAATTTGTACATGAATTTGTCTGGAAGAAATTCCACCACGGAGGCTAGGAACTGAGAATGAGCCTGGGTTATAGGTGGATATCCCTTTAGACAGTTCATAGACAAATAGGCTATGACTTTATGAGGGGTAATCTCTGCACAGACAATCCCTGCGGAAAAAGTCAGGGCCAGCACAGATTTGATCATCACACCGATGGATTCCTTTAGACACGGCCAGATCTTGTCATTTTCAAATCCCTCCTTTCCCTACTTCCTGGCAGAGTTACTGGCTGACTGGCAAACAGCCTCGATTAACCAATCCACCCACAACAATCCCACAACAATGCCAGTGCAGAAAAAGCTTGGTCGTCAAAAGATATGTGAGAGAAAGGATGGCAGTGAGAAGTTGTTGCTGCAAAACAGCAGAATTGCCCTGCACTACAAAACGCCTATCACAGTGCTGGCTTGTGCTCTATCGCACGCAGATGAAATAGGAGAAAGCAATTTTACAGGTACGCTGGCACGCCATCAAGGCTGAAAAACAATACATCCTCACTACACACAAAGGTCCATGGCAACACAAAGGTATGATGTGTCTTGACAAAACTCATTGGGTCAAACACGAAGGAAATGGCGTCTCAAATGGATATGTAGCTCAGCGTGTCAGGAAAAGAAGCTCTTCTTAATACTCATTGGATCATGATATATATTTTCCTTTACTACTTCATTGTCTCCGGTAAACACATGCTCTGCCACACAACCACACAAGGTGCAGCCACACACCTGTATCCACTGTTCTCTGTTGATCTCCACACCGTTGGCGCGCAGGGAGGTGATGGCCCTGTCAATGATCTTGTCCACCATCTGAGTGTTGCCGTTGGCCTCCTCCAGCTTGGCAGCGGTGATCCAGATGTGGCGATCCGTGGGGATGTTCTCTCGGGCTTTGTTCAGGACACGCCGGGCGTTCTCGTACGTCTCCAACCGGGCCAGCGCGAGCCACAGCTTTGGAAGGCGGAAATAGAGAGAGATAGTGGTAAAGCAACAAAAAGATATTTCACAGAATCAAAATCATCCACATTTGACGCCAGTGTGATCTGACGCAATCATTAGGCTATAATCGTCTCATCGATGAAGCAGCGTGGGAAAGTGAAAGCGTCACAGTGTGGGTAGAGTACCTCCACACTAGTAGGGCAACACTCCACAGCTCTGCTCAGCATGATCCTGGCATCCTCCGGTTCCTCCAGCTCCACCGCCGTCTTCCACAGACGCACTGACTTGGACACATTCTCCAGGGCTGCACGGGGAAAACGAGACGAGGATTTAGTCATCTGGCGGCCAGTCTTACCCTGAGTGACCAGGTAAGGGTTTGGTGTCTTGCTCAAGGATGCTTTGACGTGACACATGGCTGTAATGGGGATTAAACCTGGCGGTGTTTGGTTACAGGATGCTCTCTTTAACCACTAGGCCACCCTGCCACACGTATTGCAATATTATTAATTACCAATGAGAATACATGTGTAACAGTTTTTACACAGTCAACACATCATGTGCAGTGAGGGTTAAACTGAACACGTACAAAAAAACCCCAAACGGCATAGCCTAGCGTAGTGCCTGGGAAGGCAGAATGCGTCTTGGTGTAATGAAGAGCATGGGGGCATGTAGGGACGGATAGAGGAAGCTCCACATCCATCTCTGTCAGTGGGGTATGCTGCTGGGAACAGGCTGGCGTGTGTGAAACTCAGGGCACTGACACCATGGTGCAAACACAGTGTCTGCTCTTGAAGAGGAGCCAGAAATACAGCTGCCAAATGGATCCCTTGTGAAATCTTTTCTGTGACTGTGTGGGGGTGGGGACCGACTACTTTGTGTGCGGATGCATTCATGAGACAATCAACAGATTCAGACCGGTTTTGAATGTTTCCAACACAAATTAATCCTTTTGTCTGGCAAAGAGCTAAATATTCATCTCTGCATTGTTGGCAGGGCACTTAGTCGCAAATGTCGACTTATGGCTTTATTACAAAGTGATGACAGACTGCGAACAGGAATACAAGGTGAAAGCATTATTTTAAGACAAAGTTTTGATATATATATATTTTTTTTAAGTTTATGTAACTGACAGCCTTACCCTTCCTGAGGACTCGTTTCTTGGCCCTGACGTCTGTCTCCAGCTCTGCAGCTCTGATGTAGATGCGGACAGACTGGGGCAGGTGGCGGACAGCCTGGGCCACCACGGCCTTGGCTGTGTCACCTGGCTGGAGCCTGGCTGCCTCCAGCCACACGTCCTCACTCTGAACAACAGAGGAAAGTTGCAAATACCAATATGGACCAAGGACCATTTTCCCCCCATTTACAAGCACAGTACATCGAAACAGTTATTGGTAGCCTTGAAATGCAGATCAAATGCAGATCAAATGCAGATCAAATGATCTACATTTAACATCTATGTATTGATACAATAACAACACACGATACAAACATTATCCCAGCTCATGGTCTGGTCTATTGCCCTTAAGCCTTCATCTCAATGTATAATACACAGAGATACAGACCTGGTATGCTTGTGTCCTTAAGCTCTTACCTTGGGACACATCTCTGTGCCCTTCATGATGAGGTTGCGGGCGACCTGAAGTTTGCCGGTCACCTCCTCCAGTCTGGCAGAGGCAATCCAGGCGGGCGGGTGGTGAGGGTTGGTCTCCCTCACTGATTTCAGCAGCAGACGAGCCTTCTTGATGTCACTGAACACACACAGCCAAAGACACACCATCAGAGAAAAAAATTGTAAAATTGTATCTATAATCTGGTGACCCCAGAGTGTTTCGGTTGTCTCACCTGATGTCTCCTCCATGGGTGGGGATCATAGAGTTGAGATCTGTCAGGTAACCCTTAGGATCCACCACTGTCTGTCCACTTACTGAGTCAGACACCTGAGGATAGAGACAAGACAAGACAGACAAAGAGCGTCTTTATCATAATACAAGATTCTTCAAAGGACAAATATGGAGTCTAAAGACGAAGCAAATACTGATTATTATCGTTATTTCACTGCAAGCATAGATGAGCAAATAACATAATAGTGAAAGTCCTTGTGCCAATGCATGACAATGTAACTCTGTGGTACCTGGCTGAGCCTCATGTCCATGAGCGTGTTCCTGGCCTGGCCGATCTTCCTCATGTCCAGCTCTCCTGTCCCCTGGTGTCATCAGGCCCGGCGTCATATTTCCTGGGAAAGGTGTGTTCAGACCACCCAGCTAGCAGGGGAGGAAAGAGACCTTGTTAAATCGAGTGGAGCATGGCAGTCTCTCCCTGAGAATGTTGTCACGGTGTGGTGGAAGAGCCTACGAACCAGCATTTAGATCATGTGACACAAAAACTCTCTGATACCAATGAAACTTCCTTTAGGTGTTGGTGACAGCACCTCTATGCAGGGTGGCATGACTGCATGACTACACCGCATGCATGACTACACCGGAGCACGGTTACAGCACGAGCAGACTCAAAGTGACACATCCCAAGGTTAACACGGGTTATTTAAACACGGGTCATTCCCACGTTGGACCCATTCAGATCACACTATTGTAACAGGTTCATCTCAGGTCGCCGACCATTAAGACCAGACAACACAAGACCCGTGTCACCATATTTTAGGTGTGGGTGATAATCGTGTTTATAATCGTAATCGCGATTTAATGATGTCATTGTGGCAAATTTTCAAAATCGTTCATTTCAATTGTTATTTAGGCGACAAGAACGAGGAACGTCTAGAAGCGCCAGTTAGCAAAGCAACCAGTGTGAGAGTGTGTGTGTGTGTGTGTGTGTGTGTGTGTGTGTGTGTGTGCGTGCGCACATCAGACGTAACATCACTTTCCCGTGAATGAATGGGCCAAATACTTTCCCCAATACTGCGTTCATGAACTGTCCCCTTAAAAAATACTATGTGGTATTCAGTCACGTCCCTCCGTGTTCAGACAGGTTTGGACCGGTCGTTTTTGGCGAGCCGCGAGCGAATGTGTCAAGCCGGGCAGGAAGTCAGACACAGGAACAGCATAGAGCATCCGGTCAATTTCAAAATAAAACAAACAAATAAAATAATCGTTCATTAATCGTAATTGAGGTAAAAGTTTGAAATAATCACCATATTGATTTTTAGTCATATCGCCCACCCCTACCATATTTACACCTATATACGTCAAATCAATCTTTCAACGTCCTGGTTATTTGTCGCTTTATACAGTAGTATGGACAGAAGCTCTCTGATTTCCAATCCTCCATGGTTAAGCGGTCCTCTGATCTTAACCTGTGTGGACCCATTCGCACCAGTGAGTTTACACCGACTTAGCCTGACTCCTGCTGGTGCATACCGAAACTACAACCTGTGTGTAAGTGAGCACGAGTAGAGAGTAGTGTGTGTCTGCATGTGTACTGACCCCCTGCAGTGGGTCAACGGTGGTGTGGTTCTCTCCAGACTGGAGGTGTTTGGAGAAAAAGCTGTCGGGTACAGGGGTGAGCTTCTCATAGCGGGGATTCCTCTGGCGCTTGTTCCTGGCATCACCCACATCGGGGATGCTCAGCCACTCCTCCTCTGACACCTCGGACAACTTCCTCTGTACGGGGAGTAAGAGAAGAGAATGAGAAGGGGGTGGGAGTGAGTTTATCGAACAAAACAATGTGAAAATCAGAGTTGGCACTGCTAGGACTATAGTCTATATAGCTAAACATGAGAGTGCAGAGATCCTTGTATAGGTGGAAAAACTATATCCAGTAATATTAGTGAAGCTGAGTGGTTGCTAGTAATGAACACAGAGGACAGTGCAGACACCAAAGATATTAAGAGGACTGATTTTTACAGAAGTGGCAGATTTTTACTTTTCATTTCCTAAATTTCTAAATTGTGAACACTGAAAGCAACCAGCGGTGCAAAGGTGAAAGCCACAGTACAGATCACTGGTTCATCATGTGAAAACCTCATAACTCCAGTTTTTCATGTTTTAACTTCAACTGAAGGATTACATGGTCTTCTGTGGGTTGTTGCAGTGTTTCCCTTAACTCAGAACTATATTTGGGATGGTTCTTCGTTCTTGTAAAGCGGTCATTTGAGAGATATGAGGTTTTCACCCCCACAACATATTCCTATGTCCCTAAAATGTTTATGACAAGCAGATGAGATGAATGGGGGTGTGATTAAGGGAGGAAGAGGAGGTGTGGGCAGGGGCTTAGAGTATCTTTAGTGCTGAACCTTTAGATCTGAAAACTGCTGCTGGATTTTTGGTCGCTCCATACGGTACTTCTCGATCTCCTCCTTCTCCCTCAGTTCCCTGTTAATACACATGACATAGGTTATAATAACAGGCATATGCACATGAACAGGTACTCAAATAAAGAGGGTTCCAATATGTGCTGTGCTGTCCAAAACGTGTGGGTATGTATGATTTTTCCACAAGATGAAAGTGGTGAACTATACTAGTTTTCCCCCTTCACCTCCTCTCTTTGCGCCTCTCATCCATTCTCTTGTCCAGTGCAGCATATATAGCGTCTGCTTCTTCGTCGTCTTTCTCATAGGGCCCACTGGAGAACAAGCTACCTGCATAGCCATTAAACTGGAGGAGACAGGAAAACAAATTGTGATTAGAATCAGCAAAAACATCAGGCAAACCTTCCACCGTAATGAAAGAGTTGTTTGTTCTACTTAGTGTAAGGGAATAATGTCATCCTCGTAAACAGCACCACACCAGAAGAAATTCAAGATCTTCATAAATACCTACCTCATCATAGTTGGTATCGTTCAGATCTTCGTCATCATCATCCTGATTCTTTTTCATTTGGTCCCCCACAGTCCTCTTGCCTGGAGGCGCATGGCGATCATCCACTGGATCATTGGCATCACGAGCAGGACCAATATCAGACCGGGTGGTGAAACCAGTAGCACTGGAAATGGATAATGTTGGAGAAATTATTGGAGAAATGGACAGGGAAATGTTGACAGACATGCACTGGGAAATGTGACAGTTCGGAGTAGGCTTCAACCCCCCCTCTCTGTCAATCACCCACAGAAAGAAACGGAAGCCTTCGCCAGGAAATTATCCAAAATTATATCTCATGTCTTACAAACTTTATTGTCACATCCATTACTTGTTGAATTACTTATTACTTGGGACGTCTTGTTTATTATGGTTAATTAAGGTTTAACATCGTAACCTTGGATTTAAAAAACGACGAGACCGGAGCAAATATTTAAGAATTGAATTGCATACGACATGCATTGCAAAATGATTGGGAAAATATCTCCTCCAAATAGACCGTAGAAAGCGGACTACAACTATTCTCCTTTAACGTCCAGTCTGGGAATCATTTGCACAGTGTGCACAATGCACAAGATGAAATCTAACATCAGTTTTGTTCAGTTGGCTGCACAACCTCACTCCAGCACACACTCCCTTGTTAAACCGTTTAATTCAATCCGCAGACTTAAGCTAGCTAACTAGCTAAGTTAGCATGCTAGCTAAACATGCAGGCTTACCCTCTGCCGAGACCGGGGACATAGCCTAGCGGGGCGGGCATCCCCAGAAACGGCTTCTTCTTCTTCCCCATGAGCGGAGAGGCGAGGGGCATAACCGGGGGCCCGCCACCAACCCCGGCTGCCCCAGCGCCTCCCGCAGATGCTTTAGAAACAATTTTAGTTGTCTGTTTTGCCTGAGCGCTGGCCATCGTTGTTGCTCTGCCGACGACAGGGTTCATTTCCGGATAAACAATTGGCCGCTTCCGGTCCAAACGCGACCTTCTCCTTCCAGAAATAGCTGCCTTTTGCAACAGCGCCGCCACAGGCTGACTTGAAGTATAGTCGTACTTTACTTCGATATTTATGTAGTTTAAGATCATCGTTAATGTGAAGGTCAGAGGGTCATGGTTCATCACTAACCGTATAACTGTATGAGTCAAGTTATTTTCTTTTGGATATTTGCAGTTATTCATGCTAGTCTTCTATAGTAGCCACATGAGGGCGCCACACCCTAACGGAAATTATTATATATTCCTGTTAATTAAATTTATAGTATAGCATTTATAGTTTAATATTACTATTGGGACTTATATTATGTCTGTGCTACTCAATAGTGGGTTTATAGTGACCTTATCCTAGTTTATGATCTTTTGGTATCAGTATAATATTCCTAAAGGGACATATAGTTTTTCTGTGATATTTGGACAGTGTTCTTCTTTATCATAAAATTACATTAGCTCGTTTTTGTAAGAACATGAATGCAAAATAGTTACTGAAACAGCCACACAATATGAAATTGGACATAAAATAGGTCTGGTAATTATTTAACTTGATTAATCAGTACATGCAAGTTATGTATTTCATTGTATCTCATTTCCTCCTTAGGGAGAGAGCCTGAAATGGCTCTGAATGTTGCATATTGGCCAGATTTAATTTGCTTCTCTTCTCCATAATCTCAGGGCAATAACAGACCTGCTAGATATGAAAGGTGCAGTATCTACTCTACAGTAAAACCACTTTTATTGGGCCCTCAGTGAAGCATACTCTGAAGCTCAGTAAGAGGAGTTAATGGCAAAATTGAAGTGGGCTTCCCTTTCTTCCTTTGAGAGGTTATTTGGATTCAGAGTTGATGGAGCCATATATTTTAAAAGTGATTTCAGTTTAATTGGCATTGGTAGAGAAATAGCCACTCTAAATTGTGAGGGGAAATATCCATGTTGGACAGTCTATACTCAAACATGGAGATTGCAATAAATGTAATTACATTCTAATATGACATTTCTGGGTTTCATCCCTTGAGATGAAGTCTGCCCATACATCAATTAGTTTCAATCACGTTTTACTTCACCGATCCACAGCCTGAGCATTGGCCCAGGCCATTTCATTTTTCTTCATTTACATCGCCTGGAGGGCAGACATTATTTCACTCCTGGGAGAAGATGTTATGATGAAAATTGGCTGTCAGACACATTAGAAGATGTATGGCTCACACAGCCAAGGACCATTTTAAAGCACAACTCAACACACTTGATTTCAGCCAGCCATTACCAAGGGCCTATTTTGCTTTTCTGCGATCATTTCAATGATCATTTCATTTCAGAGAATGGAGTTTTGTGATCATATACAGTAACTGCCATTTTGAGTGGCATCCACTGGGAACATATACACAATAAGATAAAGATGGTGAAGGAAAACCTACTAAATTATATTGGTATTATCATTTGTCTGTCTGTGTGCTCATCACAGTATCGGCCCATGGATGAGTGATCCAGATCAATGTCATTAGTAATAATGATTCATTAGTAATACTGGCTAATGTTTATAATGGAGTCCAAGTCCACACCCAGTCCCCTGCTTCATTTGTACAAGAATAGATTAATTCACCTGTCTTGCTAGATGGGTCACAGAAAAAGGAAATCACGAAGCTGAATCCAGAGCAGGGCTTCCAGAGAAAGTGACACCTTTTTGTGTTTGTGTAACAAAATGTGAGCAATCTGAGAGACAAATATGCAAGCTGTGCCAGCCCCGCCTCCCTGTCATTCTTTCTGCACACGCTCACATCACACAAACACAGGAACAAGACTCTCCGTGGGCCTCGTTGCAATTTCTCGTGCCTCATTTGGATGTGCATGTCTCCAGGAGTGAGGTGGGAAGTTGGCATCGAAGAGATATGTGACTACATTGTATCAAGGGAAAAGGGTGTTTGTTTTACACACACACACACACACACACACACACACACACACACACACAGTCTGCATTGTGATGGCCTTTCTCTATGGCAGCAGAGAGAATAGATGATGTCTGCTTGGGGGTTGTGGATACTGAGAAACAGTTGTTTCATACTATCATCATTCCCTTTGATGTGCCGCCACAAAGACTGTTGGCAAAGGTTCCTCTAAATGCAGCGCCGAACAGGAAACAGGGTATTGAATAAAAATGATGAATTATCTTTGTAGTCCTCCTGCATTATATAAATCACTAACCTGGGACAACCGAGGGGCTGTAGTGATGGTTGAATTATAATTCCTGAAGTGTCCGAATGCGGGCACGCCAAATTCAAGTGATATTATGTTTGTTACAATGCAAGAGGTGAATGCAAGAGCGTGAACCCTCGGCTCAGGAGTCCGACAGCACCATCTGTGTGTTTCCAGCACATTCAAGAGAAGATCATAATTCCCATGTGTTAGAGTAAGCCATTACTGTGATTGTCTATTTCAGCAAAGCTTAAAGACAATCATTTAATGGCTTAGCCTCCTTTTGTTTTTACAAAGACGAATCATTTCATTTGAATGGAATTGCATTTTGGATGAGGGTGATTTCTAAAATAACATTCCTTTTTCATGAACAATACTTTATGGTTATATACTGCAGATCATGTGAGGGAGTGTGTGAATGCAAATATTTGTTATACGTGAGATTATTAATTCTTACTGTGTGTGTGTGACCGTGTGTGTGCTTGCAAGCATACAATTTGTTTAATCTGCATGTTTCTGCATGTGTATCCATTCATGTGTGTGCCAGTTTTCATGGATGCATGACTGCTCTTAATCTGTTCATCAGTACATATGGCATGGGATGGAGCAGAGGACTGTCTGTCCTCTCTGTCCTCTCTCTTGTCACAACAGTCCTCCATTGTGTGATAATGAATGTAGATGTAGAGTGTAGGTGGAGCTTAATGGGTGGGAACAGTGTGAATAGGTAAACGCAGGGAACTAAATGCTGACATGTCCCAGGACCTCACGCCATTCAAGTCCCATTGATTGAGAGAAAACTGCAAGAGAGGACGACTGTGAGGGGCGATGTGGAGACAAGCCACTGGCAGAGACAGGTTTATTGATGGATTTTGTGCCTGTGCATCACCTACATACACACATGCGTACTTGCATGCACGCGCGCACACACACACACACACACACACACACACACACACACACACACACACACACACACAATGAAATCACAAAATCACAGACACATCATTCTTATTGTCGGAGCTGCATTGTGAGTTAATTTTAGCTCATTATATTCAGCAAAACAATGCGGGCAAAGAAAAACTTGCAAAATAGGACACGGACATCATCATTTTTCACTATTACCCACACATGCTAAACTCAATTACCGTCTCTTAGTTCAAAGCAGTCTGGTACGTGCTCGCGGCCGTGTTCGCATATATGTGGAAGAAAGTCCTGAGTGGATTAATGATTTATATAGGGCTGATTACCGTGTGTGTATTATTCTGAAACAAAACAACGTCCTTGTGGAAGGACATCGGCTAATTGCTATTAGAGCCTTCCTATAGGACTGGCCGGCCACAGCGTTTTAGGCAGCAAATGCTCAAATGGAACTTCATTGATCCACTGAGCTTAGCCCGACAACAGAGGGTTGAACAAGTACAGCCTGGCGATTAGCGCAGGGCACAACCTGAGACTCTGTAGGAGCAATAGGTAGCGGCTGCTGTGTTGGGAATACTAATGCATTGGCTAATATGACATATACTGTATGTCGGTGGGGTCAATCAGAGCCGACACAATTCATTAGGCTAATTGCAGTGTCAAGACGAGGACCCTCTCCACTGGTAGCAGGGTCACCTCTGCATGACAGATTTACACCAACTGACAGCGACCAGGAATGTTTGACGCTCCAAAACCCACTCACTTGATATCCTAGCATCCCTCCGCTACCGTGTTCCTCCTTCATTCTCCTTGTAAAGCATCAGTTTAATTCAACGGGGGAGCAGAACATGGCAACCCGCCGGTTCAACTGAGGTTTTCACTTTTCTTAGACGGTAGATTAAAAGGTTCACAGCTGAGATGACCCAAAGAGCAGTGGATTGTTTTTTCCCTTGAGTGTGTTGGATGAGCAGATAAATGAGATTAACTGGAGATGCAGGGGAGGAGAGGGGAGGAGAGGGGAGGAGAGGAGAGGAGAGGAGAGGAGAGGAGAGGAGAGGAGAGGAGAGGAGAGGAGAGGGGAGGAGAGGGGAGGAGAGGGGAGAAGAGAGGAGAGGAAAGGAGAGAGGAGAGGAGAGGAGAGGAGAGGAGAGGAGAGGAGAGGAGAGGAGAGGGGAGGAGAGGGGAGGAGAGGAGAGGAGAGGAGAGGAGAGGAGAGGGGAGGAGAGGGGAGAGGAGAGGAGAGGAGAGGAGAGAGGAGAGGAGAGGAGAGAGGAGAGGGGAGGAGAGGGGAGGAGAGGAGAGGAGAGGAGAGGAGAGGGGAGAGGAGAGGAGAGGAGAGGAGAGGAGAGGAGAGGAGAGGAGAGGAGAGGAGAGGAGAGGAGAGGAGAGGCCACTCCCCACATGTTTGAGATACATTTTGACATGTATTGACATAAAACACAGAGACACAGAGAGAGAGAGAGAGAGAGAGAGAGAGAGAGAGAGAGAGAGAGAGAGAGAAGAGAGAGAGAGAGAGAGAGAGAGAGAGAGAGAGAGAGATACATCCTGCCATTACTCAGAAGCTTGAACACACAGGCTCTCTCCCATCAGAACGATCCCTGGGGAACCAACACAAAGAAACAGCAGTTGTCTGGTCTGCTGCTTCACTTCCAGAACATCTCTTGTCTTTTTTCAGAATGCATGATGGACTTTTCTGATGTTCCTCCACGTTTCCGTTGCTCTGTAGTCAGAAAGAAATGTTCCTCGTCAAGAGAAAAATCAAGATTTAGAGGAAGATGATACAGAAGATAAAACTGCCGACAAAGAGACTATTTCCATTTACTGCACCAGTATCAACCACTACTGTAGAAAACAGTAGAACAGAAATGTGTGTTTACTATCCTCTCACAAACAGCTAATGAATTTAACATGAGTAGTAGTTTAGTGTTGTGATGTGTGTGTGATGGTGGTAATGATTTCCTCCCTTCAGTCCACCAGTCGATGTGGAAAGAGCTTATTAGTGATTGTTTACTCAGTCCAACTTAGCGATACCTCATACCTCTCACACACACAAACACCACACGGGACTCCATTCACAAAAAAACATGACGTTCTAACTAGTTGATTTAGGAAAGAGGCAGACATGGATAGAGCTAGCTGTAGAGAGAGAGAGCGTGCACGGCCTGCGCGGGTGCAAGTTGGCGTTGGCTGTAAAACTCAGGTTAGGACACTGCCTGTTACACTGCTGCTGTTTGCATGAGAGTGAGGTCAGGATCTGAGATGTGAGTGGAATGAGAATCACCTTCCTTCAAAACCTCTCCCTCCCTGAACATATGTGTATGCATATACAAACACACACACACACACACACACACACACACACACACACACACCACAGAAAGTGCAGAGCGAGAGGCAATAGGTGATGATCAGGGAGCGGCACAGGGAATCTCTCTCTCCAGTAGGTGCTGTTATGTTTGTGAATAAAGAGAGAGAGTGAGACAAAGGCCTGGTCTCTCTACACTCCCCCAGGTCTGTGATTAGGAAAACAGCTCAGGGCCACGAAGCAACACTATAAAGTGGATTCCTCTCTATCATCTGTGCTCATCTCAGTGGAGTTAATATCTTCCTGCGGGAATTCATTAGGTTGCTTTCACTTCCACCTGAAAAAAAACCGTCTCTTTCAGATCAGATTAAGTACAAGCAGCGGAGGACTCTGGTGTGCTCTCCAGAGAGACTATTGAAATGCAACCTCCGACGGTCTCTCGGCCTTTCCCATATGGTCCCGACTATTTACAAGCACCCAAGGTTGCTTCAGTCTTTCCTCAACTGCTCTTTTCTTCCCGTTGAGTTTTTTCCCCTGTTCTGTCTGGCACCATCCCTCCTCACCGCCAACTCAGAGACAGCCATTCACCATGACACCAGCTCTGGCAATGCTGATGCCACACTCCCAGTATCAATAGACCCTCTATGCCTCACAGAGGGGAATGCTCTGTCTCTTCTCTCTCTCTCTCTCTCTCTCTCTCTCTCTCTTTCTTTCTTTTTGTTTTTTTTGAATAGAGCTTGAGCACAAGCCCAAGAATCTCAAGATGTTTTTTGGGTCGCGTAATGAGGCACAATCTGTCCTTGAATCTAGCTTTACCTCCAGCCATTCAAAACCATATTCTACCTTTTTGCAATACAAACATATCTTTTTTTCTTGGCTATAAGGTGACAATCAACATGTTCCCTGGTGTAAATGATGTGAGCCATGAGCGATAGAACAGAGGTCTCTTGGCATGAGGAGGAGAGGCCATATGTGATGACATGACACTGACAATAAAAGTTTCATCACATCATCTGTTAGTTACCCAATGTAATGTAATGTAAAGTAATGTAATGTAATGTAATGTAAGTAATGTAATGTAATGTAATGTAATGTAATGTAATGTAATGTATAGGCCCCAGAGAGAGACTAGCCACCACCAAAGTACTCCATCAATCACCGCCTGCTCTGCCCCCACACAGGAGATGCTTTAACCAAACACACACCATAACATTTTCCTTTTCCTGATCCCCGGTTCCCTTGTGTTATGAGAGTTGGGCATGCCGTGTCTCTGCCTCCTGACATCCCATGTTCCCAAACTCAAAACTCACCGAGTACTACTCCTCAGATCTCTGCAGGTCCCGGTCCATTCATTATTCACTCCACCGGCCGTCTCCTAAATGAAAGATAGAAGCTTTGACTGATGTTTTACAGGACAAAATGTCCTTACAGGCACACAGTAGCACACTGCTAAATTAGGCTCTGTCTCGGAGAGTACGGGTGGGTGTGTGAGTGCATGCAAATGTATGTTTGTGTGTGTGTGTGTGTGTGTGTGTGTGTGTGTGTGTGTGTGCATGTTTGATGCTTTGCTCCCTGTCAACATGTGTTCTGGTGAAGGCTTGGCGGGCCAGCCAGTCCTTTGTTCCATGTTGTTTGCCTTTTGATGATCTAGCGCCTCAGCTGTGGGGAAGGCTCTCCTCCCCTCTCCTCCCCTCTCCTCCCCTCTCCTCCCCTCTCCTCTCCTCCCCTCTCCTCTCCTCCCCTCTCCTCTCCTCCCCTCTCCTCCCCTCTCCTCCACATGGCCTGACGGACTTTCTTGAAGTCTTCTGGCGACATATCTTTGTGCTGTGCTACAAAAAGCACTGGTACTCAGCGGTCGGCATGCATCGAAAACCCAGAATCAATTAGCCAAGTATGTGGTGAGATTACATTGACAAGGACACATTCAGAAGTCGCTCCCAAACTCTCTGCTTTGAAGTGACAAATAGCTGCTGGCTTGGCCGTCTGCTGCGTGGCTATTTGTAGGCTGTTCTGCAAACATCCCGTCTTCCACCCAGTGGATGTCCTTCTCATGTCTCCTCCTTGCTTTGTGCATAGAGCATCTTTGTGCCTATAGCCGGTAGCCCACACACTCCATGGTTTTCTACAAGTTCAGTGCAGCCCGCCACTTCAAGCTCTACTACAGAATCCTGAGTCGGGTTTCAAACACTTAACTAGAGAGACAGAGGCAGGTCTTTGCCAGCTGATATGCATTTCAAGTTCCCTTTTTTCCTTGTGCTACCCAGTATTATCATTTGTCATAAGACATGTAGAAATGATTCAAGTTAATGAGATCATTAATCATTAAGAAGCTCACATAAAACATAGAAATATCAATATTATGGTTACCACCCTATAATGAAAAATCATATAATTCTATCATTTTCTATAGTAGTAGTAGTAGTAGTAGTAGTAGTAGTAGTAGTAGTAGTAGTAGTACTAGTAGACTAGTGTAGTCGTGTAGTCTGTGGTTCTCATGAGTCTTATAGTGACTGCATCATACTTCATGGTATTCTTTTATCATCTATGGTATCAATATAATATTCTATAATATTCTTATGGGGACAGTTGTGGTTGTGCTGTGATATTTATAGGATTACTATAGTTCTTTCGGTAAGCGTGTGAAATGACCTGTTTTCTTGTGCCACTTAGTCCTCTCCTAGGCAAAGAGGAAGAGAAAATGTGATCCTAGGCTCATTATAATTATATCATTACTGTGGTTAAAATGATAATGTGAGGGGGGGGGGGGGGGTAGTAGGGGTAAACTGGAGCGCGCTGTCTAGCCTGTATCCAGTAACAGCTGGTGTCGGGGCGTAATGACCTTTTGTCTCCCGGCGGTCAGGTACGAAAGGGGGGCGGGGACTCAGGAGGAGCCGCCTGATAGCGGACCGGTCCCGGCGTCCCGGAGAACAAATGTGTGTAGACGGAGAGAGCGGAGGGGCCAGTGAGAGCTGTCTCTGTCTACATGCATATAGAGGCTAGCGTGGCCACGTCGCGCGTTATCCTTTCACTCAATCCATTTTCCTCCCCGTCTGGCAGAAGCATGGGAGCGTCCTGCTGACACCACGGAGAGATACACGCTGAGACCGAGCATGGCTGTGGACGGTAAGAGCGCCTTCATTCACCGACCCACCCTGATGGAGAATCCCCCATCATCCCTGTAGGGACTGGTAGTGTGTCTGTGCTGCTCAACAGCCAGTTGTAGTGACCCTGTCGTACTTTAGGATATTTGATCTCCTATGGTTATATGGTAATATCCCCACAGGGACAGTTTTGACGTCATATCTTTTTAATGTATTACAGGTTTGCAATAGTTCTTCTTAGTAAGGGCATTTCAAAATGTGCGAAAAAACGGAGAGGATAAAGAAGGTTCACCAAAGGCGTTTAAGACACAGTATGTATATATAGCTGCTATATTCAATAATATACTTTAGAATTTCCCTAGTTTGATTTGGAAATATTGGGTCTTGGTTTTCTGGTGCTGTCATGATTAAATGAGACTTTATATTTCTAAGTTGACTTCGAGTTAAAACAATCTCTCTGAAACTTATGACCCATGCGACCACAAAGTGGTGCTGAAATGGACAGCAACCAAACGGCAGCTCGGTGGATTGAATATTTTGAAATATCTTTTAACCCAGGTGACATTGTAGATGAGTAGGCTGCAAATGATGTGTTTTATTACAGTGCAGAGAGACTACAACGGGGATTCACTATGCTATCATTTACTCTGAATGTCTTTATCACCTCCTGCTTTACTCGGATAGTTTTACTAGATGAGACATTTATGGAGTCAAACTTAAACTTTATGTTAAGCCTCTGAGAACCCTTCCCCACTTCCCCAGCTTGAGAAGACTAATATGTTGTCTTGAATATGAGTTGTTGTTGTTGTTGTTGTTGTTGTTGTCCCTGCTCCTCCCTGTGCCCTGTTGGCTGGTGTTGTTAGCTGCTGGCTAACTGTCTTCAGTGAAGCCTAATCAGAGCTCCTCTCCCCTCAAGGACAGTAAAGCGTGAGAGCCCAGTGCTCTGTCTGGTGAAGCAGGTTAGCTCTTCGTTAGCTGCCGGTGGGACAATCAGTCAGTTATGTACTTATGTCTGGTGACACATTAGGCTTTTTTTAGATTCATTATATATATAATTAATCTATAGTTTACTTAAGCATCATTAATTTAGTCGGTGCCCTGGGCATCGACGCCTCCCTGACAGTATGGTGCTCTGCTTAAACTTTAATGAGTGTTGGTCCAAAAAGATGAAGAGACACAGGATTAGACTTTGGCTACAATCAACTCCTAGTCTTTTAGGACACAGGTTCCCCAACATTGTCATATCCAGACCCCTCATATAGATACATGCCAGGACATGCTGATGTTGTCTAAGGAGTCTAAGATTTTGATTTAAAAAAGAAATGAAAATGAAAAAAGTTAAATCTGTGATCATATTAGACATTCCTATCGTCAAATTAAAAAAGTGAAATTGAACTATTCTTCATTTTGCCGGGGGATCCCCAGGAACCCCAGCAAGGACCCCTGGGAGTCCCCGGACCTCGCTTTGGGAACCACTGATTGAGGGGAATATATGTGATTGGTAACTGGGGCATCAGTTTTCCCATGTCAGGAACTTGCATTGGCATGGCTAAGTAAGCTGTTCGCCACAGGCCCGTGACACCACCGATTACAAGGCGTGCACTTTAGATGGGTTAATAGACATTTTTGTCTCATCTGGATGTAAATTGCAGAGAGAATCTCATTCTCTTGCTGGCTGCCTGCTGCACACTGAGCTACACTATATAATTATGTTCTCTTCATCTCTCTGTTCAGAGTGGAAGGAATTTGTCAAACGTCTGCTTAAATCACCCAGGACATCTGGCTGCATTGTCATATCTGAGATAAGCAGCCATACAAATGATGCAACTGGCTGCTTGTATTGTCCAGTTCCCATCATCTAGGAGCAGGGGGGGAGAGAGAGAGAGAGAGAGAGAGAGAGAGAGAGAGAGAGAGAGAGAGAGAGAGAGAGAGAGAGAGAGAGAGAGAGAGAGAGAGAGAGAGAGAGAGAGAGAGACAGACACGCTCATCCCCTATTTTACACCAGGAATAGGCATGGGGCAGCCCAGAAGCCAGCTGGGAGGATGTGTGTGTGTGTGTGTGTGTGTGTGTGTGTGTGTGTGTGTGTGTTTATGTGCACGTCCACTCCAAGAAGCAGGCCTGGCTAAGCCCAGCAGGCAGGATATTCAAAGAGACGGACTGGTGCAGAGAATGCCAGGGTGGCTTCCATCCATCCGTATCCTGCTAGATGAATGTGCACACACACACACACACACACACACACACACACACACACACACACACACACACTAAAAATGTTGACCCTCAACCTGACAGGCCCACATAGAGCAGAGACAGTCACGCAGCTGGGTCAGAGTACCACAACAAGCCCTTTATCCACCTATAGCCTCAGCCCCGTTCCTCTCTCTGCCGGTGGATGGCCTGTCAGCTGCAGGAGGGGAGATGGTGTCTAGTCACCGTCTGCTTCGAGATAGACGTGTGAGTAGGAAGGGGACGGAGAGATGTGGAGAAAATAGGATTTTTCTCCCTAAAATGACACTCAGATGACAAGAAAATCACGTAAATGAATCGCTCCAGGATGAGATATCCACCATGAGGAAACATTGGTGCCACTCTCCCAAAATAATTGCTGGCGTGAAAGTAAAGCATATTATTAGAGTCATCTGAAGATCTTTGTCAACAAAATAGCAAAATGTTTTTGAGGATAGAATGATCCATATTTTTGAAATGTTGACTGTTGAATTTCAGGATGCCAAATTGTTCCAAAATCGATCTGTAGAATTTTAGAAACCCTCCAACATCCAGCATGACGCCACCCCGTTGTATGATGCATCTCTCCCCGCTAGTCGTTGATTATTGATCGGACCGCCTGGGAGCTGTTAACCCTCCAGACTGTAACCCTTTCCTGAAAACACTCACGGCCACAGCACACACTTTCTGGCCTGATGGAATCACAGTTGTGTGCTCGTTCAGCTGTGCAGTAATGGCCCTTCTCCTGCTATTCCACAGGATTACAGACATGCATGTGTGTGTGTGTGAACATACAGATGAAGCAGGAAGAGAGCCAGCAGCCCAGTGGGGGTTGGAGGTCTGGCAGGGATGGGTGTGTGTGTGTGTGTGTGTGTGTGTGTGTGTGTGTGTGTGTTTGCTTTACACAGACAAATACACCCTTTGTTTTCCCGGCTTGTGAAGGTGCCTGCAGGAGGCATTTGTCCATTTGGTGCCTTTTACTGTTGGAGCCATATGGCCCTGTAGTAATGTAACATCTAGGGTGAAAGTCTGTCTCTGGATTTAACTCTTCCATGGGGTGAGAGAGAGAGAGAGAGAAAGAGCGTTGTTAACCTGTCCATCATCATCTAACACAGCATCTGGCCAGCGTTCCCAGCCCTATAAGACCTGTCCACCCAGAAACATGACTACTTTGTTGTTGAGGAGTAAGTGAGTCATCCTCTTATCGGCGTGTCTGCAGGTGTCTCCCTCTACTGCGATGCACCCGGAGCAGCTCCTGGTAATACTGCCGCGGTCGTAACAGGTGTCAGAGGGACAGAAATCCCTCTGGTGATACACATCTTAAGCAGGAAGTCGCGCGTGGCATCTCAGGGCTCGTGCACGTTTAACCGCGGCTCAGTATGACGCCGTTTTAAAGAGCTTTACAAAGCAGTAAATAAAGACGAAAGAGAAATAAACTCCTCCCGCAACAAGTCGTTCCTCAAGCAGAACAGAACACAAAGCAAGACGCTTTTCCAATGAAAAGACTTTATTAACAAGCAGTGGGGGAGCAAACAAACGTAGGTGCTTCCCGGCGTTCCAATCACCGACTGTTCCACGCCGGGGAGTTCTGGTGGCACGCAGGAAAACAAGATGAAGGGCCGGCTTGTCCAGTTTGCTCTTCGGCTCGGCTGAGTCGCTGCTCACGTCTTCCTTTCCTTCCTCTACATCGTCCGGCTTGAGGCGTCAGCTGGGTCAGCCAGTCGTCAGTTCCCTCCCTCGGTGGTTAGGCAGCGGCGGCGGCTGGAGAATCCATCCAGACAGAGTGTGTTATTAAGGAAAACATTTTGAATGATCTATTACATCGATGGCCCTCTTAGACCGTCCACGTTGACAAACTGTCTTGACCTCTGACTTGCAGAGAAAGCGGCCGCTGAGGATGATTCATTAGACAAACATTTACACACCGGTCCCAGGGGCCTCTCAGATATTGATTAAGTGGTAAAAGAGGAGCCACCCGGTTCCAGTATAAATCAACACTGGATTAGCAGGAGCAGAGTGGGGTGGATTTGGGGGCTGCATGTGTGTGTGTCTGTAGTAGGGGTGGGCGATATGACTAAAAATCAATATCGTGATTATTTCAAACTTTTACCTCGATTGCGATGAATGAACGATTCTTTTATTTGTTTTGTTTTATTTTGAAATGTGTTTTATTTTGAAATTGACCGGATGCTCTATGCCGTTCCTGTGTCTGACTTCCTGCCCGGCTTGACACATTCGCTCGCGGCTCGCCAAAAACCGACCGGTCCAAACCTGTCTGAACACGGAGGGACGTGACTGAATACCACGTAGTATTTTTTAAGGGGACAGTTCATGAACGCAGTATTGGGGAAAGTATTTGGCCCATTCATTCACGGGAAAGTGATGCTACGTCTGATGCGCACACACATACACACACACACACACACACACACACACACACACACACACACACACACACTGGTTGCTTTGCTAACTGGCGCTTCTAGACGTTCCTCGTTCTTGTCGCCTAAATAACAATCGAAATGAACGATTTTGAAAATTTGCCACGATGACATCATTAAATCGCGATTACGATGATAAACGCGATAATCTCCCGCCCCTCGTCTGGAGACTGATGGCTGTTTTAAGTGCTGTGGGCAGTTGTGCTCAGACATCGTGGGGGATTGGGATAATTGCGCGGGGGGATGAGAGTGTTCTCGCTGCCCCACTTCAGCTGTCTCATCCAGTCCGGCCTCACCGCTGTTTCCCATCCTGCTAATTCCTTCTGAAGCGGCGAGGCCTCTCCGTTCTCGTCCTGGGTCCGATTTTGCCCCTCCCCCCTTCCCTCGTTTCCTCGTTTCCTCCCGCCTACCTCTTTTCTCCCTCTGAATTAGAGTGTGCACGGACCCATATCCAATTTCTCTCCTTTAATTAGCCGTCTGCGAAGGCAAGGAGGGAGAAAGGGTGGAGAAAGATTAAAAAGAGAGATTTAATTTGCTGAAAGGTTTACACTAATTGGGCATCATGCATCCCTCACACACTCACAGACTCATACTCATCAACCTCTGTCTGTATTTATGTCTCTCTCTCTCTCTCTCTCTCTCTCTCTCTCCCTCCCTCTCTCTCTCGTGCTTCCGCCCTTCAGATAGGACGTTCATGCGTTGTTACGTGAGATCATAATTACGCCAGTGGAATTGTTACGACGCAGCTTACCGTTCATCCAATGTGACTATAATAAATATTGTCCGTTGTTGCTCCCTCATCGTCATCGTCATCGTCATCATCATCATCATCACCATCTGTTGTGTGAGGCCGCGTTCTCTCCCCCCGTGCCCTCCAACTCATCCTTGGCCAGATGTCTTCCAGCCCGCAGTTTCAAGGAGAGCAGTCGACCTTTTCCCCAGTCGCCATTCCCCGCCATTACACCCCCGCTAAAACAAACACGCTCGTTAAGGGTGGCCTCGCGCGATAGGCCGAGCTCGGTGCTTTTCAACTCTTTGTTAACGGCCCCCTCCCCCCCCCCCCGCACAAAGTGCCGGGGGTCAGCGGAGCCTGTGGTGCAGGATTGCACCATTTTAACAAATGTGCTAATGGCGCCGAGCTACACCCGAACTAGATCGACATCAGGGGCACAAGTCACGTCCGTCCAGCCCGAAAGCAATTACATCGCAATCCAGCGGCGCGATCTGTGGGAAGTTGGGTCGGCATGTAAGGTTTTTATGAATATATAAAACTGATGCATAGTTGAGTGTGTGTGTGTGTGTGTGTCTGACTTTGAAAATGAACATATTTTAGACCGCCCAAAAATAGAAATCAATTTTGCTAACTGTCCATCCTCCTCCCTTATCAGCGTTTCAGCTGGTCCCCGTTCTCTCTCCTCCTCCTCCTCCTCCTCCTCCTCCCCTCCAGCCTATATTTCAGTTTTTTATTTGTCCTACCTCCATACCTCTCACCTTCAGTCGCATTCCTCTCTCTCTCTCTCTCTCTCTCTCTCTCTCTCTCTGTCTCTCGTTCTCTATCCCCTGATGTGGCTTGTAATAGTGTCCTGTGAATGTCCAGCTCTGCCAGAGTGTATGTTCCTCCCCTGGCTGTCACACTGCAGCTCCGACGGGCCTCAATTTACCGTATCAATAGGCAGCTAAGTGTCGGCGTGTGGGCTCCACCGGCGAGGTGGAGGGCAGGGTGTTTAACCCTCCCCGACTCCCAGCTCGCTGACGGTCGCTTCTGGAACTAACATCCTCCCGACCTTCTCACGTTTGCTCCCACGTTTGTCGTTATTTGTTCTCTGTTTTCCCTCTTCCCTCTCCCCTGGACGTCTCTCTCCACTCCTGTCTTCCTCGCTCCTCCCATTCTCTTACAATATTCCTCTCTCTCTCCTTCTCCCCCCCCCTCTCTCTCTCTCTCTCTCTCTCTGTTTCTTGTTGTCTCTCTATCTCTCTCCCTCCCTCTCTCTCTCTCTATGGACAGAAACCAGAGGTCATTTCAAAAGCTGTCTCTCTCTCTCAGTCAATTGGATCTGCTTTGTTGTTCCTCTCTCTCTCCTCCTTTTGCTCTCTCTCTCTCTCCTCATCCCCATATGGTCTCTCACTGGAGTTGCATAAAAAAAAAAAAGCCCCTCACCAATCATGCCAATCCCACAATCCCATGCATGCTGATTGAACAAACCTTCCCCTTTTTCCTCCCACGCTCGCGGAGCCCAGGGGAGACTCTCGCTGAGATATGAAAGAGCCTCATGAAAGACTCCTTAATGTCGATACACCAAGACCATGTCAAACTCATACTGGATTCATAACGTATTAAAACATGAATATTTGTGTGACATGTGACGATCGATTTGCTGCCTTTATCCCACAAATGATTCATCTGATTTTCTTAATGTAATAATGCCCATAAAACGCCATTAAGGTTAATGGAAATCCCTTTAAGGTGTAAATGTAATCTAAATGCTTTTGCGTTTCTTCCCCGACTTCCCATTAAAGGATTCAATCTCAGAATCAGATTGAGGCCAAACAGACTGACGTGTCTGACGTGGTTATCCAACGTCCACAAATCATATTTAAGATGTCAATAATATAAATATATATATAAAGGATTTCATTTGAATCTGTTTGGTTTTGGAAAGCAGAACGCATAACAACGTGTAGCTCAACTCAAGATTATTCTTTCAGTCTTCCTCCTAGATCTCTCCATCTCTCTTCTTCTTTATTAATCTTCATTATTAATCTGTTTTTCCTTTGTATTTGTGGTTGAGTTATTTTGAACCTTGACTTTGCATCCTTATGTCATCTGAGCTGGAAAACCAGTCTCTCTCTCTCTCTCTCTCTCTCTCTCTCTCTCTCTCTCTCTCTCTCTCTCTCTCTCTCTCTCTCCCTCTCTCGCTGCACCCTTTTAACCTGATTTTTCTGAAATCCACTGAAAGCATGCTGCTGTTGTACCTTATCCTATAGATTAGGAGGGATTTGTCCCGTAAGAGGAGGAGACGGAGGGAGGGAGGGAGGGAGGTGTAGCTGCCTAAGCCCTCTATTGGTCACAGAGACTGCAGGACTGAAAGGCTGAAATATCTGGCGGTGATCGGAGGCCGTGTACCTTTTGACTCTGCCCAACCACCTGGGGCAGTTTAAGACTTGTGTAGATCCTGACAGTTGCTTTAAGGGATTTGCAGCCATCAGTTTTCCAGAGTTCCCATGCATTCCCTCTCATCCCACTTTGTCGCCCAGTCCCCTTCTCATGCTTTTATAAAAATAGATGTTAGCCTGAATGTGGAATGACAGACGTTTAGGTAGAAGCAAGACTAAACTATTGTCACGGGAGTCAGCCGAGGTTGCAGGGCTGTCAGTCACAGTTAGCGGGGGCGGGCACTAAGCTGTCATCCCAGCGTTCCGGTCTTGCCCTACATATCAGGTCGCTGGTGCTCTGCATGCTTTGGGTCTTGACAGTAGCGCACACACACACACACACACATGCACGCCAACACACACACACTTCTGCTCATACTGTATGCCCGCACATACACACTTGCACGCTGAGTCACTGACTGTGGCACAGAGACAGGGAGATGGAAACTGACTCTGGTCACGTGTTGAGTTCAACAGAAACTCCACGTCTTCAATAAATTATTATTATTATTACACCTTTATTTAACCAGGAAGTCCCTTGAGATTGAAAACGTCTTTTCCGACGGGAGACCTGGCCAAGACAATTCGCCAGTTACACTTTAAAATGAAAATAAATAAAAACACATAAACCGCAAAATACAACAATAAAAACACACATACACACATCAAGCACACGAGGGAGAGACTAAATCCAGCTCAGTTAAAGCAGGTGCAAGTCTCAGTTACATGGACCTTTAAAGCCCCAGGAAACTTGGCTTGAAATAGTAAAAATGAATATATGATATCAAAGTTTAGTGTCTAATTAAGCATTCACAAAAATCTGAGTGAAAATAAACAGAAATATTAGAAAACCTCGTTCAAAAACATCATTCAGCTGTTCAGACCATTTCTCAGGACTGTGTAGGCGTGTCAGATCAGGATTTGATTGACATCCTGACACGATGGATAGCTCCGCCCATGTCAAACTGTCAAGCTGTTGCACCTGTTGGGGGCGGGACAACTGACATGCATTGTTTAATGATTGGATGAATGAATTCTCTGCGTCTTAAATGTCAGAAAATACCACGCCCACTTCAACCCCCCTGTTCTGAACCCCCCACTCATCTGAACCAGCTTTTCTAATATTTCTGAACGTTTATTTTCACTCAGATTTTTGTGGATGCTTAATTAGACACTAAACTTTGATATCATATATTCATTTTTACTATTTCAAGCCAAGTTTCCTGGGGCTTTACATGTTTCCAATGAGACTAACTCAGTCAGATGTAGTAAACTGCAGATTATTCCAAGTCCAGGGAGCACAGCAGGAGAAGGCGTTTTCCCCTCACTCAGTACCGAACCTGGTGAAACAGATCGAAGAGAACAAAAAGAGGAGGACCAGTGATGAGACGACGATGCTGACATGTTCTAGCTCAGTCCTCCAAAATGGCTGACCGGCGAGGAAAGAGCAGGTTGGAGGGAAACGGGCGTTGAGGTGCGAGTGAATTGCCTGAGAGAGAAATAATTGAGGGTTTGATGATAAAGCTCTTCTCTCATTTAAAGTGAAAACGGCTCACAATCATCCAACGTATTAATATGGATGTGACGGCAAAAGTGTGTGTGTGTGGTGTGTGTGTGTGTGTGTGTGTGTGTGTGTGTTTGCGCGAAAGCAGGGTCACTCATGCATGGGTTATTAATGCCCCACTGTTAACATGATGTATCTGGGGGATAATTGGAGTGTGTTTAAGTGTGTGTGTGTGCGTGTGTGTGTGTGTGTGTGTGTGTGTGTGTGTGTGTGTGTGATTGCCTGTGACGTCTGAGTAGCTGGGTGATAATAAGGAAATGGTTCAGTGAAGTGGAAGAGGAAGAAGGAGAGCTGGTTTGGCACTGCACGGTTAGAGCAGAAGTACTGAAAAGGCGGCGACACACTTCACGAGAGGTGGCAGGGTCAGCGCTAACAAGCCGAGCACGCACACACACACACACACACACACACACACACACACACACACACACACACACACACGCTGAAGTTGATTAATTAGCAGGCCTGTGGGAGGAAACCAGAGCACTCTCTCCTTTACGATGCTGTCTATGAAACATCTGGTATCATTAGAAGTCAACATTAGGGGAGTTACTAATAGAGTGCTAATAGAGTAGGAAATAGAGTAGGAAGGAGACAGTAACGGGGCGCTGTGATGTCACTGCTCCAGAAAACGAGCGAGCTGAATCTGCTTTCACATCAGTTGCGTTGACCTTTGCTGTCGCCGTCCCGTTCTGAGGGAGTTACTCCTGAGCCGCGGATGCCAGCCAATCCAATTACACTAATAAGTTGAAACACTCCTGAAAAAAAAACACCCTCACACACATTCATTAGGCGCTCGTTCTTCAGTGCGGATGAGCTGTAAATGTTATTTGTTATGATGCAGATTGAATTCATCTCAGGCCTGCTACCGGGATGTGAGGAAACGTTCGGTTTTGCACGACTGCCAGGAATTCAGTCTAGTCTGTTCACTGCAGGCGAGGTAAGGAATAAAGAAATAGAGAGAGAGAGGGGGGAGTAAAAGGGAGAAAGAGAGAGGAGAATGGAAGTGTGAGTGTGTCTGGAGGCTGGAGGACTGAGGGGAGAACGGGAAGGGAAGTAGACCTCCCTCGGGATCTCTTGGCCCGGACAAGAAGCTCCTGCCGGGACCTTGTGTGTGTATTCATGTGTGTGTGTTTGTCTGTACCTGTGCACTTGGCTTTGAATTCGCTTCCCCGTTTTATCCCCCAAACTACTATGTTACCTGGGTCCCTGAAGACACACACACACAGCCTCAGGGAAGTGTGTGTGTGTGTGTGTGTGTGTGTAGGAGGAGAGGTAATTGGCATGTCCGTCTGACTGAAAGGCCCAGGCGAAGTGGCGGTGCAGAGTTGGAGTTGATAACATGGCAATTAAGCTGGGAGAGAAAGACCCCCAATCAGCGCAGCGTGCTACAGAGACCCCGTAGAGACAGGTGGGATGGGATGGGGGGAACAGGAAGAGGACGGGAAGAGAGGGGGGGGGGGGGAGCGTGAAGGAGCACCCCCAGGTGTGAGCTAATTTGTCTCGCTGTTAGACTGAAAACAAGGGAGCTCCTCCAGGGCTCGTACCAAACGTGGCCGGCTGTATTGTGAAAGCATACCATTCACTTTCCCACACAAGACACCTGCTGCTGCTGCTGCTGCTGCTGCTGCTGCTGAGGAAGGCGTACTGGTGTTGTGTGCTTCTCCGTGTTCTTCCAGATGAAGCTGCACACTTTAAGAGGAGTAGAGCGTCGCTGGAAGTTTCCGCCTGTCGGGTTTTTACAGCTTCTGTCGCCTGTTGAAATAACTGTGCAGATGAACTGTGCAGCTGAAATAGTTTAGTGCTCTTTTGTGATTTCTCTGTTGTGGCGACGCTGCAATTCTCCACTCCACTTTCTTCACCCGTCCCAGTAGTATTACCTAAGCTTGTGTGGCCCCGCCCCCCCCCTCCCCTCCTTCCCGCCACCACACCTTTTGCTTCTTCTTCACACCTTTCTTCGTCTTTCTTTCTCCGCTGTGGAAAGAGATTAGAGGCCGACTCGTGGATGACATCACAGAGGAGCACAAACTTCAAAGCTCTGTGTTATATTGTAGATGGCTGACAGAAACCCCCCCCCCACTGTGTTGCTGTTCCTAATCATTCATGCTGCAGACGAACCTCCAGACTAACTTCCTGTCTGTGATTTTCATTCTCTCCCCGTCTCAAATTCATTCGCACATTCCCCTGCTCTGCTCTCTCTCTCTGTTTACCTCTCAGCATCTGCAGTGCATTAACTTCTATCTGTTTTTTCACCAGCTCTCCTCCCGTCCTATATAAGCCTATTTCCGTCCTTTTTTTTTCCACTCCTCTTTATCTCCGTTTATCCCCTCATCCCGGCCTCTGTGTGGATCCGTTGGATGGGGTAGAGCAGATTATCAACTAACTCTCACAACGGTCATTTATTCACTTCATTGTTTGCAAACCCCTTTAGTATTCAATAACTTTTGTGTTTGTTTGCGAGTGTGTGTGTGTGTGTGTGCATTATTTTTGCTCAGACATTTACACTATAATATAGCAATATATAGAGAAATACATGAAAATTGACTGTCTAGACACACACACACACACACACACACACACACACACACACAGACGAAGCAGGCTACTCCTGTGATGGTCAGGGCTTAAGGACACTCAATAAAGTATTGAGCGCTGAACCCCTCCACATCCCGTTCTCTTCACCAGGGCGCAGCAGGAGAGCGCCGCATCGATTTACAGACCACATGCAACTATCACAATGAACGCTAGTCCATTCTCATTACCACAGGCTGCCGTGTGTGTGTGTGTGTGTGTGTGTGTGTGTGTGTGTGTGTGTGTGTTGGAGAATTGACCCTTCAGTTCTGCACAGTATCTCTCTGTATGATTCCTCTCTGTCCTCCTCTGTCTGGCAAACTACAAACCGATGAGGACTGATGACTGATTGCTTCTGTAAAGAGTCCTAATGCGCCGGGGTCGATTCCCGCCGGTCTGAACGGCGATTCCACGATGGGAAATGTTGCGGATCCTCGCCAGACTTCAGACTTCCAGACCACGCTGTGTTTTGCCGGTGTGAGTCGGTGGTTTGATTCCATCTCAGAATAGTTTACCACAGTAATTTGTGTTTCGTCTGATTGCTCCGATCGCTCTGGAGTTCATTTACTGACCATCTGGCTCTTGGCTTCTTCTCTTCGACTTAAATAAGCATGCTGGTGTTTCTGTTTCCTGTACCCCGCTGCCTTATGTGTTTCCTGCAGGTAGAGGACCCCGCGCCTTTGCTAGCGCTGTTTGCTAGCAGTATATTTCAGAGCTCTAATATTTTGTGAATTCACGCAGAGAGACCATTTAGCCACTCAGGGGATCAATACACAAACATGAAACATTTAAAAAGTCAATCTTATATCCTTCTGGTCATTTCATCATTCTTGGTGGTTTGCAGTGGAACACAGTGGAGGCCTTTCCTTGGGCCTTTAAGACTCTTCAGCTTGTGACCGCTACGACGACTGTCTGCATTCCCTCTCTTTTTATTGTAGGATCTCAATTTTCGTGAATCGTGAATCTGCAGTTCAAAAGAGAAACGCCGAGTTGAATCAATAATTTCACGCCGCAACTCTCTTTGACCTTTCGCAACATTAAATCATTCGGCCAATCAGACAGGACACAATTCAGTCCAACCTTTTTAAACGGCTGCTTGTGGATACCGGCGCTACGTGGATTAAACCGGTTTAAACATGCAGAAAGTTATGCTCCGCCTGCTTGACCTTTTTAATTCAATTTCCTCCATTTTGCGCTTTATCTCATCTGATGCCTCGATCCATTTCAGCGTCCTAGCCTGATGAATTTGGACGGATCTGTCACAGGTCTGGCGGCCATCTGAACACCACGCCATTTAGGCTGCCTCGTTGAATAATAACTCAATAACACACACACACACACACACACACACACACACCATCGAAGACCTCTCGCACTCACTTCTTCATTAGACAGAAAGACAGCTCCATTACATTCCACAAGTACAGCTAATGAGCTTGTGTTGGTCCTCCACGTGAGGCCGGGGGGGCAGCGGTGTCAGGGTCAGACTGGTGGGGTAATGAGACATGTCTCCTGACCCCCAGTATCAGACTACTTCAAGTGGCTCGTCTCTTAATTGGCGTCCATGTGCCATAACAGTTCGTTCGTCAGACGCAAGGATCTATTTCAAATCTTGGTTTTGGTCCATGATCGAGATCCTTCCTCCCATCCCGGTACTCCATCCCGTCGGTTCTCCTCTTCCTCCTCCTCCTCTTCCTCTCGGCCCTCCTGCACGTCGACATTCGTCCCAGGCAGCCCTGACTTATCGATCGCCAGTGAGATTTAATCTGTCCTCGCATGTCATGATCTCCTCAACACTTCACTCCTCCTTTCTCTCCCTTCATCTCCTCGTGCAATTTGTCCTTTCTTTAACTTCACCCTTCATCCTTTTAAGACCACGTCAGACTCCTGGATCCCATCCTCTTCATCCTCTTCATCCTCTTCATCCTCTTCATCCTCTTCATTCTTCCCTTTTATCCTCTCTTTATCCTAGGAGTGGAGGAGTGCAGCTATCGGATTGTGTCAGTGTGTGTGTGTGTGTGTGTGTGTGTGTGTGTGTGTGTGTGTGTGTGCATGTGTTATCTAAAGTGATCTGTAATTGTATGTTCTCTGACACAGTGAGGGATAATCAATAGTTGTGTCTGTCTCTCGTGGTGGAGAGGGTGCAGTAGAGAGTGACGGCAGGAATCACCGTTCAGTTTTTCAGTGTTCACGCGGCCTGGCCTTCCCCTGCTCTCTGCTCTCGGGCTGCAGACAGACCGTTACAGAGACGGACACAACCATACCTGAAATGCCGACTGCACCTGCGTGCTCTGAGTTACGTGGCGGATCGTGAGCCGTCGTCGCTGAACGCTGATCACATCCTCCACGTCACCACGTTTGCACACATACATACATTGTGCGGCTTTATTCGGATCCGCCGGCCGTAAACAAAATGTGCCGTCGGGGATTATAGTCCTCGTGTTGACATGGTGAGTGTCACACATATGCATGAGCATGCAAGCACACGCACACACAGGCGTGGACTTTATTGCCATTTTCCTTGTTTCCCGATATGAGAGAGTTGATGTGTTTTTGTCTGCAGTCGGTCTGCATTGTGGGCGTCCTCCCATTTCCCTATCTGTGTGTTCTCGTGACACTGATAGTTTGTGAGCAGTAAACCTCAGCTCCAGCCTTTGCAGCAATGTTTTATGTCAGAGTGGATAATGGAGTGCAGTGCATCATGGGAAAAGCCCCTGGGGTCCTGAGAAAAAAAAAAGGGGGGGGTTTTATATTTATATTTTCAGCTGCAGCCAGATTCCTCTCATTCCCCCCGCTCTTTCAAAATGGAGTTATTTCATGGCTCATTCCTGGGGTTGGGGTGGAAGAGCGGTAAATACCCCGCCGCTTTACCACCCGCGTACTGCAGGAGCAACAAATCTGGATCATTGGGAGATGTGCTAGACGCAGTGGGAGCCGCGGCGCATGTTCGTCTGCGAGGTGCTATATTTAGGACGCCAGGTTTTAAGTGTAATACAGCCATGAAATCACTGCAAGATGAAGTTTAGGCCGCTTGCAGATTACAGAGGAATGTGGACGATTGTGATTTTCTTTTCTTTCCATTTTCATATATATATAACTCGGACTGCAAATAGATTAATTTTTTTCTTTGAGTTGAATAAGAGGTGCTCGGGGGAGGGAGGCAGAGGGTGGGGGGTTGATGCCAATATCATGCTGCTGAAATGCACCATGGCCTCCCTCTCTATGGTGCCTGAAATATCTTGGCTTAGCTAGACCGCTCATCCTCATCCTCCATGTGAGGGAGAAAAGACACACACACACACACAAACACACACAAACACACACAAACACACACACGTTGAAGTCGGTGCCAAGGTTATAAGGTAAAATCAAACTTGTACAAAAAGCCTACACAGCAAAATAATCCACACGGACTCATTTAGAAGGTTCTCTTTTGGAGGCAAATGAGTAATGTCCAGCGACGTTAATCTACTGAGGGATCCGGCGTGGAACGACCTTCCAGGGTCCAGTACCTAACGGCTTAATTACCTTTTCAAACAGGAAGACCTCCGAGATTTAGCAGCCACTCTCCACAGTAGATATGCTGCTCATTCAAGAGGAGGTGATATGAGGTTGCACTTCACTGAGTTGTATTGACCTACCTAGCATCTACACACACACACACACAAACACCTCCTCATCCACTTAGACTATCTCTGATGCTTTGCCCTTGACTTGTGTACTCCCTCTCTACTTCCACTTCCACTTCTCATCCCTGTTTCTCCGTCTGGGTGCGAGGCTTTTAAGAGCGCTTGCATCAGGGGCCATTAAGCATCCTATATCTTTTTCATTCACTGAACTCTGAGGAAACATATCATGCATCTCGCTTTCCACGCCCGCCTTCCTCCCCTCCCTCGAGGTGATAAAAGTCATCTTGAGCAGCGAGGGCGGACACACATAATACAGGTGACAGGGAACCCCGTCCTGCTGAATGATGAGGAAGGTGCTCATCCCAGAGCACCACTGCAGCTACACGGGTCCAATTAACCACAGGCCACGCTTCGTACTGATGTCTTTGACGGTTTATTTTCTTGCTCTCTCATAAGAAATACACATAACAAAGCTAAACATGTGCGTCCGACAGAAATGCCATTCAAATACAATTGCTCGTCTAAAGATACATAACAACAAACATGGAAAACAAAGAGTCAAATAAAGGAAATTACCGTGAGCGCCTCTGGACTCATGTAGAATCAATATCAATATGCTCAAAAACGGACATGCCTTCTCGCTTCTTTGACCCAAAATGACCCATAATGCATCAGGATCATGCATCATAACTCGATGAATGCTGAACTCTAATCATGTGACCCATATTTTTTAACCAATATTATTATCATCATGTTTTAACAGCCTTAAACTCAAATAATCATGCATTTATTTAACAGAACATAAAATAAAATCACACAAAAATAGTGTCTCCATTTGTGAGACCGCTACAAACACAAAAGACCATTTGACAGACTTGTGCTGTAGAAGCACACGAGCGAGCGCTGCTAAATCTTGTCTTTCAGAAGAAGAAGTTATTATACGACTTTTTATGGAAGCCCTCTGACTCTCTAAAAGCACCCAAGGCAAACGCTGCACTGTCAAGTCCAACGAGATGTCGATTTGGAAAGTATATATTTAATCACTTTTGGCTGATTTGAAATTCTCAGTCCCGAGCCAAGAGGGTAAGCGGACCAAGTCCATTAAAGCTTGCAGAATGAGCGCTTTGTCGTTGTTTTATGAGCGCTGGAGGTGGCAGGGTCTGATGGTGATGGCGAAGATTGAGATTCAAGTGGAACCGTAATGTTATGATTCTGTACTTCTTCAGAGTAGCGGGGTCTATGGCTACAAATGGGATCGCTATGGAGATGGAGATGTGCTCTACAGTTTGCATGGATCTAGTTTTAATTTAAAGCACCTCTCTCTCTCTCTCTCTCTCTCTCTCTCTCTCTCTCTCTCTCTCTCTCGTTCTCGTCTCTCTCTGTCTGATTGGCAGGTCTTTAGGGTTGCTAGGCGCTTAGCTTCCCGTGTTCTATCCTCCTGTCTCCTCCCCCTCAGCTTGATTGGCAGTAATTAGATCAGAGTTGGGCGTAGTTTGTCCTGACAACACCAAGGACCTGACAGCGAGAGAGAGACAGAGAGAGAGAGAGAGAGAGAGAGAGAGAGAGAGAGAGAGAGGGAGAGAAAAGATAGAAGAGTGACAATGCTTGGAGAAAGGAGGAAACTGGGAGTGCAGCATGAGGCAGGAGGGAGGTGGAAGAGGTTGCACATCAATGCTTCCTCTTCCGTCTCCTCACTCTCTCCTTTTCGTTTCTCCATCATGGCTGTGTGAACTCTGTATTCCACCTCTTCTCACCTGAACAGCCTTCTGGGTTGAGAAGAGGTGTATTTGTCCTCCTCTCATCTGCAGCCAGGTGTTTCCCCCGAGCCTCGGCTGTCACGCACCTCTCCAGCGGCCTGGCTTTCCTGGGTGGCGTTCAGCACAGAAAATGTTGCGCAATTTTAAAACGGAACCAGGAAGTCTTGCTTTGCTAACCTGTCAGAAAGGATGATAGGTTTTTACTTTGTTGGTTCGTTTTTACTTGTGTATTTTTGACTGCCTACATTGTAGTAAATGCTTTACACCTGTTCAGCTTCCCCTTTTCCATCTCGCTGGCTGACTCAGACAAATCAATTGGGATTAAATGTATTTGTCAATAGTGTGTTTTCTGTCTCAGACCCCCCCCCCCCTCCCTCATGTTGGCTACTGCAATGCAATTTGTTTTTGTTTGAGGAGGCACAGAGCCAGCAGAACGCAGCAATAATTATCATGCTTTTCTTGTTTTCTTCTCCTGTTCTTGTGCAGCATTAGCTTGATCTCACTCTGTCAGTTAAGAGGTAACATGGGAATATACAGTGTGATTTGTTTGGAGGCAAAACTATCGCTTCATTCCCAGAGAGAAATAGGATAAACAGACAAATGGATGGACATATGCATGCATGCTGGGATAGACGCCAGCCCCCTGTGGCCCTGAATAGGAGCCGGTATGGAGAATGAATGAATGAATGAATACTGACACGTCGGTAACGCTTTACATAACTTTACATACTTTTTTTTTTAGATTGTTAAAATGAATGAAAATGAATTCTATCCGGCCTTGAAAGAGAAAGAGAAAAAAACGATTTATTTATGGGAGATGAAATAAAAGCCACCAAGACCTTTCTGGAAAACCATTCTGACATTGTTTTGTTATAAAGAGTTTTTATCATATTAAAAAGCAATGAATACATTGTGCCTTGTTCCATTTTTAGCTCTATCATCAGCATCTCTCTCTCTCTCTCTCTTCCTCTCTCTCTCTCTCTCTTCCTCTCTCCCCTTTGCCCTCTTCTTCACCCTTTTCTGCTCCCTTAATTCTTTCCTTCCTGTTTGTCTGACCGATATATATTGTCTTTTACAATTCATCATATTATACAATTCAATTATTATTATATATTATCTACCAATATTTTATACTTGGCAAGTTTTTTTCTATTACCCACAAAGCCTGGGTCCTGGGGTGATACGGGTCTTTAGGAAGACATGCGATTAAAATGAAGACGTGAAAAGAAGTGTTGAGGAGAGAAGGAAAGGGATAGAGGAACCAGAGAAAGAAGAAGAACAACTTTATTCGCAACATTGTTCACAACAACACATGCAGGGGGGAAGTGGCTGCACAACACACACACACACATGCAGGTTAAAGGCAGGTTGGAGACGGACTTGCTGCCGAACCGCAGTCCAGCTGTAGACGAGCCCTCTGGCACGTACAGGACAATGAACTACGGGAACTTCACCCAACAGAGACGACTGGGTGTCACTTCAGGCATCTCCCTTCACTGACAGATAACACTCAATCCTAGGAGGAGAAGAGAGAGGGGGAGGTAGTAGGGGAGAGAGAGAGAGGAGGTAGAGGGATGTTGAAAAGATGTTCATGATGTTGGATTTAAATAATCAAGGATTAATCTAGCAACAGAATCGTACGTTGCCTCGTTGAATAATTGGAGATCACACTAGCCTAGCGCTGTCGCCAACGAAATGAGAGTCAGCACACAAAGCTTTTACTCTGAAGTGCATACAGGATGTTACGCTCTTAGAGGATTAGCAATCATTTACTTTGTGGATTTTGGTGTTCCTGTTGCTCATGAAAGACCCTAAAACCATGACGACACAAACTGAGTACGTATCTGTGTTCATTCTTTCTCTCTCTCTCTCTCTCTCTCTTTCTCTCTCTCTCTCTCTCTTTCTCTCTCTCTCTCTCTCTCTCTCTCTCTCTCTCTTTCTCTCTCTCTCTCTCTCTCTCTCTCTTTCTCTCTCTCTCTCTCTCTCTCGCTCTCTCTCTCTCTCTCTCTCTCTCTCTCTCTCTCTCTCTCTCTCTCTCCTACCAGCGGCGTCCAGCTTCAGTTTCTGCCGTGCCTCCCTGGAGCACACGGTGTCCGCCGAGGAGCTGAGCTACCAGCTGCCGCGCCGCGCCGGGGGCAGCAACCTGACCTGGCACGACGGCCGCGGCCAGAAGACGGCGCACACTCGCACCGTCAAGCTGCTGCAGCAGCCCGGCACAGAGGGCATCCAGGTACAACCACTGGGGGGGCGTGGCTTAAAGGACTACACCTGATTAAAGGAACAGGCTTCTGTAATAGAGCTCAACAGTGAGGTTCATATTCTGCATAGGGATTTTGATTATTATCCATAATAATAGTTGTAACCATCCAATGTAGCCTCACCACAAGCTAGTAGGTTGTGAAACGATAGTGTATGCTCCTGTAGAAGACACAAGTCCGTATGATATCAACCTTGTTTTGAGAAAAACATGGAGAAGTACTATACTACCCACAATCCTAAAGTGTAACGGCGACGTCTCTGATTGGTGGAGCTCGCTGTTACCATGGAAATGTTTACCGCACCCGCGACGTTAACGCTAGCCACTAACGTAACCTAGCTAGCTACAGTGTTGACGTTCCCTGACATGGAGGCTGTCTATTAACGTTTTGCTTGAAAAACAAATGAGGTTGGCAAGATGACTTGTTATTATTAAGTTACAATAATGCAACTTTAATCGCTGGTCTGTACAATCGTCGTACGGTAATCTTGCCACGTAGAGCCTAATCATTTAGTTATTTTCATCTTAGTTCAGACGGTTGACTCCTGTCATATTTCAAAGTACCAGACTAGGTAGGTCATAGGTAGGTCATACCGTTAACATTAGTGTCGGAGGTGTCACAGGTGCACTCATTTATTGCATGCTTGTTTAAATAACAATGTGATTTTTTTCTTGGAATAGATTTGTAAAGAAACGTAGCTGCATGTGACAAAAACAGACAGTCTCGGCTCCACAGAATTAAAAGCATGGGTGCTGTATGGAGTAAGCGCCTAAACCTCACCAACAGAAAATCCATGGGAGAAAAAACATCCATGTTGTTTGATTGACAAGTGAATTCTGGGAAATGCAGTGCAGAAACACCACAGCAATGAATGCTTTAGTACTAAAGATGTTGCCAAAATGAAAAAAGCATGGATATTGCGGACCACTTTAACTACATTTGCAGACGTTTGGTGCTAGTCCAAATAAATTCCTCTTGCACATCCACATTTTTAGGTAGAGTTATCTTTTTAATTTAATCCTCTAATTGTTCAGCTTACACCCGTCAGATGTTACACAAACCCTTTGGTTCATTTGTTTTCAGTTTGCATACAACAGAAAGTTAACATCCCTTACACTTTTTTTCTGTGAAGAACCCAAATTGTGTTGTTTGGTTTGGGTTTGTTCCAGACGGTTTCTGGCAGACAGGCATCTGAGTGACTGAGAGATCGACGTTACACACAAAAGGAAGTTAACATTCGGTGCGTTTCCTCCTGTGACAAACCCAGACAGAGTTATTTGGATTGCATTTATATCCAGACTCCAGTGTCTGGCTGGCAGCTGTCGACGTGTGGTGCAGTGTATTTCAAATATAATCCAATTTTTGTAAGCATCAATAACAGTGGTATTCTTACACTCGTGATTTTGTATCAGCTTCTTCTAATGTGAATGACTCATAAAACCCATGAAACTAGACTTTCAAAGTACCTTCCCCGAGCCCACCATCCAGTGAAATGGCTTCACAAGGATGATAGAATTTTCTCAACACAGAAGAAAATTAAATCCTTCAAATGAGTTCCAAGGTTTTCACATGACAGCAGCAAGATGGGCCTTTGGGGCTTAAGCAATTGAATCGAGCAGTTGAATGGTAGCGTGATTTCAATACACATACATGCACGCACACATGCATACAATGCAGTTATGATGGCTTGGGTGGAAGAAAATGTCAAACTAAGACTGTGGCAAGCCAGATAATTCGTCATCATCAGCGAGACGAGAAGCATCAGTGATTGTACCGCACGTCTCTCACACAGATCTCAGCGGTGCAGAGGTAGGAGGCTTAATTGTTTTATCTTGTAGGTAATATTGGCTGAGCCTGTGTTAAGATGCCACAGGAGAGAAACCGGTTATGTAACAGAAGACTGGTGTATAACCGTGCTCCTGCATGGAAGGCATATTTGTGCTTCATGTATCATAGTTCAGCTCATACAGAGGTGCATTTTTCCAGTGATCAACAACAGTATCAGCAGAATTCATCGCTGTGAACGCAGGATGTGAGATAAATGCTGATTGGTAGGTGCAGCCAAAAGGTCATGTATCAGCAGGGAGATGTAAGCACAGCAGCCAGACCCCAGCACATACTTCACCTCGTCGCTCGCATGCAATATGCAATCCCATCTGTGCGGCTCGAGAGCGAAGCGAAACAAAGAGCGGGGGGGAGAAAAAAAAATCTATTTTAAGACATTCCTCCAGTGTTTGACCTAAAACAGCACATGACATAACAGGCTCCTTCCTGGTTTATTTGCTGTTCACATGAATGGGATCTCGGGAGCGGGGAGCCCAACTGGGAGGTCATTTATTTAGTTTCCCCCCGCCGCCTTTGAGAAAAACTGCGGGGCTGTAAGAGGAACATATACACTCTTAAATTTTCAATAATTCATAACGGAGTGTCCCCTCAGCAACAACTATAAAAGACGGGTAGGAGGCTGTTTCCATGTGATTACACCGAGGATGGATAATTAAACCTCCTGTACACCATAAGAAGAACGTCTTATCATCTCCTCGTGGCAACAAGCCCGTTGATGCATTATTCAACAAATGGAGCAGTCCAGCTCTCTCTGGTGTGTGTGTGTGTGTGTGTGTGTGTTGAATGTATCGCTATGTGTGTGTGTGTGTCCAGCTCTCTGAGGAGTGATGATTAGATTAGACTCCATTACGTTGGCTATACACACATCAGCTCTAATGAGGGAGCCGGTTAAGTGACGCACAGCCCAGCTCCTGTGTATAAGGGGGACCTGAGGAACCTACCCAGCGATTAAACAACGCACCGCCTCGCTGCCACACCAACAACTTAGCGTGAATTAGAAAACATTTAGTGGCACTGGTTGGGCTGCTATTACAGAAGGTCTGAGGTAGAGGTGGAGGAGAGGGAGACACTCAACGAAGAGACATGAATCTTTCATGACACGCATGTTGATGGACAGATCAGACAGTCAGGGGAGACAGGATGAGAGAGAGGGACGGCAGGGAGGACAAAGACCGTAGGTGCGTATCAGTGTTCATGCATGCGTAAAGATGTCTGTCGATACCGAAGACGTCTTCCACCAAGACGTCCGCAGCACTTTCCAAGTCACGGGAATAGGGGTGGGCGATATGACTCAAAATCAATATTGTGATTATTTCAAACTTTTACCTCGATTACGATTAATGAACCATTATTTTATTTGTTTTGTTTTATTTTGAAATGTGTTTTATTTTGAAATTGACCGGATGCTCTATGCCGTTCCTGTGTCTGACTTCCTGCCCGGCTTGACACATTTGCTCACGGCTCGCAAAAAACGACCGGTCCAAACCTGTCTGAACACGGAGGGACGTGACTGAATACCACGTAGTATTTTTTAAGGGGACAGTTCATGAACGCAGTATTGGGGAAAGTATTTGGCCCATTCTGTTACGGTTACGATCAAGTTCCGGACCCAGATGCAGAAACCCGGACACAGAGACGAGAGTTGAGGTGAACTGGTTTTACTAGTGAGGTACGAACAAACAAGCAGGGGAGACAGACTGGTGCGGGCGTGGATGGGGAGACAGGCAGGCAGGATGACGAGCGGGGAGCCAGGAGACAGACAGGCAGGCAGGCAGGATAACAGGCAAGGAGACCAGGAGACAGACAGGCAGGCAGGGTAACAGGCAAGGAGACCAGGAGACAGACAGGCAGGCAGGGTAACAGGCAAGGGACCAGGGGAAGGAGGCTGGATCTGGCGAGGAGACAACAAGGGTTAGCAGGGCAAAAGGAACTCTGAGGAATGAACTACAGAGGGGCCGAGAAAACGCAACTGACAGGGCAGTACAAACAACGATCTGGCGATGAGTGGATGGAAAGCCGGGGTTCTTAAGCTGCAGGGTTGATGGGTTGATGGAAGGCAGGTGTGTGGGGTAGAGCAGGTGATCTGGATGACTGGATGAGTGGATGATGATGGGAGGAGCCGGAGACCGGAGCCACGCCCGTCGACACACACAACACGCACACACACAGACAAACAGGGAGAAGACTAGTAGGCGGGGGAGGAGGACATGACACATTCATTCACGGGAAAGTGATGTTACGTCTGATGCGCACACACACACACACACACACACACACACACACACACACACACACTGGTTGCTTTGCTAACTGGCACTTCTAGACGTTCCTCGTTCTTGTCGCCTAAATAACAATCGAAATGAACGATTTTGAAAATTTGCCACGATGACATCATTAAATCGCGATTCCGATGATAAACACGATAATCGCCCAGTCCTACACGGAAACACCTTTTAGTGTAAATACAGATCCAGTCAGTACGTCCAGGGCACTCCGCCGCAGGAAGGCATGTTGCCACACTGTCCACTAATATGATATTTTCAAATAATGAGTCATTATGTTGTTGGCACACTTTCTGTGCCATCCTTCAGTTGGCTGGTGTCTGAGTGGCCAGATGGGGACCGGGGGGGCCAGGGGGGGGCCGGGGGGGGCCGGGGGGGGAGGTTAGGGTAGGGATGCTCATTTTGCTGTCCCACACACAGCTTGTATGAGAGCCTTTAGATATAATTGACTAGGGGGAATAAAAGCGATACCATCGGGAAGGTAACAGCAGCCACTGTGCCTTTTTTCCTGTATTAGGACCAAGCAGAGCTCATTATGGTCAGAGATGTGTATGTGTGTGTGTGTGTAAACATATTTACCTGTGTTTGTGTGTGTGTGTGTGTGTGTGTTTGTAACAGAAAGTGCAGTAAATTGCTTGGTGGGTAGACAAGGCGGACCGGTGTGTGATTATTTCTCCTTCCTCATTACAGAACACAGTCACTGACCTTCTCAGCTGACAGAAACACCAAGCAGTAAACTATCAGAGAGAAACGGACCAACACTCTGTACAGAAACCTTCACGTTTTCACCACGACAACCTTTATCTTGTTTGGATTTTCTGCTTTCTCTATTCAGGCCTATTATCTTGCGCATTGAGGTGTAACTGTTCGGTTGTATGATATATATATATAGAGAGAGGAAGAGGAAGATGCTGAGGATGACTGATTTCACTTACTACCTTTTCAGCCATCTGGTTCCCTGGATCATTTCAGTGAATCACCTATAAGTCATTGTTGTTGTTGTTGTTATTATCTTGCTTGTCTGCTTGTGTAAAGCTTACTTGTATGGAACAATGCCAGTAAAAGTCTTTGAAATGAAGTGAATCATGGGAGAGGTAGACAGAGAGGAAGACAGAGGAAGATGGAGAGAGGGAGAGAGAGAGAGAGAGAGAGAGAGACTATGTTTGGTATACGTAGCTTGGTATTTTTTCATGTGCAAAATTGCCAATAAAAGCTGAAACTACAAAACAGCCACAAATGGCAGCCAGGCACTAGTGGTTGTATTTATCTGCTTTTTTAAAGTGTGTTTGAAAAAAGTTTGGCCTTTTTTTAACATCATATCCTATTTGGATTTTTGCACATGAGCCAATACACCAGAAAACAACAAATATCCACTTTTTATTTCTCTTTATTTCAATGCATTATATGAGGATGAACATGAGCCGTCTCAACTCTTTCAGCTTGCAGGTTTGGATGCGACACAACGCAAACACTCTGGGCAGTGAAGCAGCTTTCACCGATTTCAAAAGAAGCGTCTCCTTGACGGCCGATGGCAAAGCTGATGCCGGATGGCTGGAGTGGCGCTCGAGGGTTAAGAGGGGCACAGAAGAGAGACAAAAGAGAGAGAGAGAGAGAGAGAGAGAGAGAGAGAGAGAGAGAGAGAGAGAGAGAGTGAGTGCTTAGAAATGCTCTAGCCTTGTCCTCACTGCTCACATTCACATGACTGCAATCCACACACTCTGAATCCTGAGGACAACCAAAGCAGAGTTGTAGGAAGCTGACACACACACACACACACACACACACACACACACACACACACACACATGCTCACACATAGACACACTCGCTTGCACAAACACACACACACACACACACACACAACGGCGGCGTTAGCGGCGGGAGACACGAGGGTACTAAATGATGCAACAGACGCTGCCGAGGACAGGACAAGGATTTAGAGACGCTGAGAGGTGAGGGATGAAGGAAGAGATAAAAGGAGAGCGTGAGGGAGGGAGGTGTGAAGGAGATATGAGGGATCGCGTGTCCTGCTGTAGAGCGATATGAGGGATCGGCTGTCGGGATCTGTCAGGGTCTTCGGGGGGGTTGGAGAGACAGATTAAAGGTCTGATTGAATAATGACAATAGAGAGATGGAGATGGAGAGAGAGATGTTAGCCGGGTGAGAGTGCAGAGCAGATGAGGATGTTAGCGGAGGAGGCTTCACTGACCCGTGGAGAGATGGAGTGATAGACAGCAAATAAGAGGCAGAGCAGAGGAGGAGGAGGAGGAGGAGGAGGAGGGAGGTGTGGATGTAGCACTGACACAACTGTGACATTACGATTGCACCATCTGCTTCATGACAAGCATGCATGCAAACACACACACACACACACACACACAGAAACACACACACATTTTAATTCTGCTAATTGGCTGAGCATCTTTGATCAATGTCAGGGAGGGTCTAAGACCGGGGCAGGCATTGGAAGAGAGGTTTTATCAGTCACAGAGGTTGAATTTTAAGGAGCCCCCATGCTCCCTTGACTTCCCACTAATCCCTGATTCAGCTACACTGGCAGAGCATGTGCACGCACACACACACACACACACACACACAAATACACACACCAACACGGACGAGCACGCTCACAGGGTACAGGAAGTAAGTCAGCGTTCAAGGTTGCAAGAGTCAGGGAGAGAAGAGATGGAAGGGCAGAGACAACAGAAAGTTGGGGAGAGGGAGGAGGTGGAGGAAGGGTGTCAGGCAGGTAGAGGAGAAAATAGATGAGGAGCAAATAGAATGGGATGAAAGGCATAATAGAACAAAGCAAGCGGGGAGGGACGAGCTGTTTGAAGATAGAGTGATCAATAGAGAAGTGTGGCGGGAGAGGAAAGAGAGGGTGCGCAGAAACGAGGGGAGGGGGATGGGAGAGAGGCAGGGAGACGAGGCAGAGCTTGACTTCGCCTGGTCGTCTTCAGGCGTCGGTGTCTTTTTGCAGGGGTTTCTTTAGAGATGAAGCCCAACTCTAACATTTGTATTTCTATGTGACGTCCACCGGCCACCTGTTATTGTCAAGCTAAGTGTTGAGGAAGCAGAGCCCCGGTGTCACGCACATATTAGCTCACTGTCCCAATCAGTCTCAACAACACCTATAGTACCTGCCTCTACACCCCCTACCATCTAATTACACTGTACAGCCTCCCTATAGAGCACAACAGTGACCGCCCACTGTTTTTACGGCTCTGGTTCCGGAAGTAAATCTCCCATTCATTTACTCCAGAGACGTTTCAGAAAATCCTTCTATAAAGAGTTTTAAGGAACCAAGACAACCAGCTAGACGATGAATCGTGACCATAAAACATTTTATTCTGAGGCAAAAAAAAGATCGGAAAACGGAAGAAAAGGCAAAAGTACAAGACTGTGTACATCATTATTTTATGAGGTGAAGGAACTACTCATCCCATAATCCATTGAGGATGATACTTTTCCAACAACTTCCAAACTAACGATAGTTTAGCTTGAATGTAACATTAGTCAATAGTATAGTGTTGATATTGTTGTTGTGTTGTGAGTGTATATATAGTGTTTCATATAGTATAGTGTAAAGTGTTGTCATCAACATGGTACAGTGATTCGTTCCAGCTGCATAGGATAAGCAGCTAGCTAGGTTACGTTAGTAGCTAACGTTAACGTTAGCTGACAAGATGTTCGCGGGTGCGGTAAACATTTCCATGGTAACAGCGAGCTCCACCAATCAGAGACGTCGCTGTTACACTTTAGGATTGTGGGTAGTGTAGTACTTCTCCATGTTTTTCTCAAAACAAGGTTGATATCATACGGACTTGTGTCTTCTACAGGAGCATACACTATCGTTTCACAACCTACTAGCTTGTGGTGAGGCTACATTGGATGGTTACGACATTATGGCTCATAATCAAAATCCCTATGCAGAATATGAACCTCACTGTTGAGCTCTATTGCCTACACCCTCCTCTCCCCTCCCCCATACTTCCATCTCTCCATCTCCACCTCCACCTCCACCCCCCTCCCTCCCTCTCCTGTGTGTAATGAATGAGGGAGCGCCTCCTGTCGGACAGATGTAGGTCTCGGGAGGGGAGGGGCGGGGGAGAGTAAAGGGTGAGCGGGGAACTGGCCAGGAGAGATATAGCTTGATGGATGGGATGAGAAGAGCGGAGGGAGGAGGAGGAGGAAAGGGAAGAGAGAGCGAAGGAGGGATGAGGGGGAGTCGTCGTTCCATTTCCCTTCTGTCTGGCTTCTCGATGATGAAGGCCATTACTCACGCCGAGATGTGAGCCGGCGTCAAATTACCGATAGCCCCGGTCCAACCCCAACCCAACCCCGCCACTCCATCCTCCGTCTTCACTTCCTCGTCTCCTCTCGTCTGTCTCCTGGTCCTTTGTGCGCTCTTCCTCGCGACGTCTCGGTATCTTCTGGCCTCCCGCGTATCATAATCACGCCCAGATTTATTTGCCCTACCTCAATATAAGGACTGTAAAAGATGATAGAAGCTAAATCAGCATGCTTGGAGAGAATAGCCAGCCTAGATAAGGGAGCGTTTCTGCACCCCTGCCACACTTAATCATCCAGAAGAGAGAGAGAGCATTTTCACACCTCTCCTAACTCAATCTCAATTAAAGATTGGGGGGGGGGGGGGGGGTGTGCAGTAAATTTGGGTTATTAAAATGGCTTCATTGCTCCATTGAGCAGGGGTAGAAGTATGTGCGTAATTAGGAGACCGGCAAACACACTGGAGCGGAGAGAGATGAAGTTGTTTTCAATTAAAGCCTACAAAGCAGAACGTTAGTTAGCTAGTGGACCAGCCAGAACCTGATCGGGCCGATTGGTGCTCAGATTGACGGGAGGATAGGGGTGGGCGATAATCGTGTTTAGAATCGTAATCGTCATTTTAATGATGTCATCGTGGCAAATTTTCAAAATCGTTCATTTCGATTGTTATTTAGGCGACAAGAACGAGGAACGTCTAGAAGCGCCAGTTAGCAAAGCAACCAGTGTGTGTGTGTGTGTGTGTGTGTGTGTGTGTGTGTGTGTGTGTGTGTGTGCATCAGACGTAACATCACTTTCCCGTGAATGAATGGGCCAAATACTTTCCCCAATACTGCGTTCATGTACTGTCCCCTTAAAAAATACTACGTGGTATTCAGTCACGTCCCTCCGTGTTCAGACAGGTTTGGACCGGTCGTTTTTGGCGAGCCGCGAGCGAATGTGTCAAGCCGGACAGGAAGTCAGACACAGGAACGGCATAGAGCATCCGGTCCATTTCAAAATAAAACACATTTCAAAATAAAACAAAACAAAATAAAATAATCGTTCATTAATCGTAATCAAGGTAAAAATTTGAAATAATCACGATATTGATTTTTACGGGAGGAGATCTTATTATGGCGGCTGGCACAGAGACAAATGGTCATATAGCTTCTATGTATTGAGATGTGAATGTGTCACGCAGACTGGTCTTTATGTTATAAAGGAAAAAGCAGCAGTGAGAACATTGAATAATAAGCAAGCATGTGTGTGTGTGTGTGTGTGTGTGTGTGTGTGTGTGTGTGTGTGTGTGTGTGTGCAAGTTAGGTGTATGACATTTCAGCATGGATAATCACATTAAACGTCAGTTATCGAGGAGAATATTTGGCAGCAGTTCAGTATGTGTTGAAAATGATCCCAAAGCCTTTGTTGCCGAGTTGGCCCGGTCAGAGCATGAATGGATGGATGAGTCAGGACACAGAGCTGAGAGGACAGGGAGATGCTGTGTTGTCTGACCATATAAACTGGCTGTGACCTTATTAACATCATTCTGGGGTGGGAGGAAGGGTGAGAGAGTGAGGAGAGAGTGAGAGAGCTATGTGTTCATGTAATACAGCGCAACAGTGACCCCCCACTTTTTTTACGTCTCTGGTTCAGGAAGTAAATTTCCCATTCATTTACTCCAGAGACGTTTCAGAAAATCCTTCTATAAAGAGTTTTAAGGAACCAAGACAACCAGCTAGACGATGAATCGTGACCATAAAACATTTGATTCTGAGCAAAAAAAAGATCGGAAAACGGAAGAAAAGGCAAAAGTACAAGACTGTGTACATCATTATTTATGAAGTGAAGGAACTACTCATCCCATAATCCATTGTGAATGATACTTTTCCAACAACTTCCAAACTAACAATAGTTTAGCGCTTCTTCTTGAATGTAACATTTGTCAATAGTATAGTGTTGATATTGTTGTTGTGTTGTGAGTGTATATATAGTGTTTCATATAGTATAGTGTAAAGTGTTGTCATCAACATGGTACAGTGATTCGTTCCAGCTGCATAGGATAAGCAGCTAGCTAGGTTACGCTAGTAGCTAACGTTAACGTTAGCTGACAAGACGTTCGCGGGTGCGGTAAACATTTCCACGGTAACAGCGAGCTCCACCAATCAGAGACGTCGCTGTTACACTTTAGGATTGTGGGTAGTGTAGTACTTCTCCATGTTTTTCTCAAAACAAGGTTGATATCATACAGACTTGTGTCTTCTACAGGAGCATACACTATCGTTTCACAACCTACTAGCTTGTGGTGAGGCTACATTGGATGGTTACGACATTATGGCTCATAATCAAAATCCCTATGCAGAATATGAACCTCACTGTTGAGCTCTATAGAAAGATAAAGGTGACAGACAGGTTGACGACTCACGTAGCCGCAACCGCAACTAGCGCAGCGCTGACGGACCAGTAATGGAGTTGACCTGGAAAAGAGAGGTTCTAACAAATGCACAGACAGGCAAATACACACGTATACGCTAGTGGGCTATACACCAGGCAACAATACAGAATAACACACTGACACAGCTGAATATTATGCACAGACTGTCACAGCAAAATGACACACATTATCCCAATGTGCTGAGGTGCATTTTATGCCACAGGAAAAGATATCGCTGTCATGAAAAAGTACATCAAAAAACATACCGGCTATACCACTGCACAGCTAATGCATTCATACTGATACCTTTAGAAATAATAGATGGGGTGTGTTTACCATTCCAAGACGCATGGTTGACTGAAGGGTGAAGTGTCACATATTCTACAGAATGGAAAACATGGTGATACAGCAGAAAGGAGAGCTTTGCATTGTTCTCTGTAAATTAGGGTTGAGGGGTGGAAAACCGGGTGCTCATGTCAATCAGATGAACAGCGTCGGTGATACATGAGGGATATAACATTGACTATATGCGCCATTCGTTCTGTAGCCCACCAATAAGCTGCTTCCATCTGTGTTTTTCTTTATTTCCCCTCTCTACATTTTGTTTTGTAATTTACTAGACTTCTGGGATTAGGGATTTTGTTGCAAACTGTGGCATTTGAATGCATCATCCCAGCTAATTTCACATTGATGAGAAAATCCGGCATGTCGTATATTTAAGTACGCTGGAGCAATTACAAGGTGATTATCAGAAAGGCAATAAAAGAAAGCAATATACCTACTTGCGTCATCATACTTCAGGACAACAACACACACACACACACACACACACACACACACACACACACACAATCTCCTCACACATAAACACACTACACTGCCAGTTAATGCGATGCCCTGCTTCCTGTTTGTTGCAGCTGCGTCCAGGTGAAGCCTTCACTGTGTACCACACCAGCCCCACGCTGTCCAGTCTGTCCAAACCCGTGGTGCTGTGGACCCAGCAGGACGTCTGCAAGTGGCTTAAGAAACACTGTCCTCACAACTACCTAACCTATGTAGAGGCCTTCTCCCATCACGCCATCACAGGTAACACACGCACACGTACAAAAACACACGTGTCAATATTTCCTGCCAAAACATCATATCTCTTATTGTGCCGCTTGTGTGTTTGTAATTGGCAGCTCAAGTTTGTCGCCTACTACTACTCTACTATTGAGTGCACAAAATATTAAAATTCCATGGGTGAGATGATGATCTTTTCACCCTTTTTCAGGTTTGTGCAAAACAATGACGCACTTCAAAACACACACACACACACACTCATAATCCCCACACAGACCTCGTTTACTGACCTCCATCCCTTTAACAAAGTACAGCAGTGATGGTCTAAGAGGGGGGGGCAAACCAACGCCAAAGCCATAAAAGGCTTACCAAATCTCACACAAGTTGTATTTTTAGGTTCCTGGTTCCACAGCTTAGCTTTGTCAACCGGAAACAGGTTTACACCCAAATCTCTCCAAAGGAGATTTAAAAGGCATTCATGTGAGGTAAGGAAAGGAGTGCAGCCTATTTCTGGAGAAGAAAGGGAAAGCTGCGAAACAGTAGTGGTTTATCGTGTCTGAGTTCAAACAACCCTCCCACACACACACACACACACACACGCTCGTTAGCATGCCAAGACAAATGCATGCAATGCACACACACATACCCCCTACGACAACGACAAACACACACACACACACACACACACACACACACTTACACACACACACACAGCCTTGAGAGACCAGACAGTAGACCAGGCTCTTTTTTAATGTCTCACAGAGAACAGATTGCTCTTCTCTGCTGTAGGGTCAGCCACCACTCACTTACACGCACGCACACACACACACACACACACACACACACACACACACACACACACATACACCTATCTGTTTGCTTCAGGGTTAACAATAGCCCATCAAGAGGGATGCTGCCATTGTTGTAGTGACAGCAGCTCTGATCTGATCATTTGTATTTATGTATTCAGGGAGAGAGAGAGAGAGAGAAAGAGAGAAAGAAAGAGAGAGAGAGAGCGAGCAGCTCACATCCCATTATTCTTATGTATTCACTTGCTGATGGCCAGCTGGATTTCAGTTTGCCCGGGTCATTAGCTCCAGTGTTTTTTTTGTGCAGCTGTGTGTGCATGTGATACTGTGCACGTGATGCCGATACGGGTATCAATCTACATGACTGAAATAGTAAGTATCAGTATCAAAGACTTTCCCCAATACTAAAACAACATACCAGATATAGTATATAGAGTGGATGGTAGACAGACAACCTTGATGCCACATGCAGGCTGATGGTACTAGGCCTTCATGGGCTGAATGGCTCTGCTATCAAAGGTTTAATCCAAGGGCTTTTCTTTTACAGGGAAGTCTTTACCTCCCTCCCTCCTGGATTGCTTTGGAGTCTGTTTTAAGTGTCATTATCACGCCAGCCAAGACAGGAATGCCTCCCGTTTGCCCACAGACGTCGTTAATAAGCAATTCATTTTGAGGCCAAATTGAGAGACACGATCTCCATTGAAACAGTTTTTGTTTTTTTGTGTCTCTTTTCTCTCTTTGACAGCACCGCTGTCCCTATCCACAGGCAATTATTAGGAGCTGTATTAAGTCTGTCAGAGGGGAATTGATTTGAGCTCCGTTCATCTGCTTTGTCTCATTTGTACAAACAGAGACACCAAGGGCAGCAGAGCTTTTTAGGACACACTGTTACTGCCTCTGGGAGACGACAGACAGAGGAGGGCCATGGGATAGATGGGGTGGGGAGGTTGGTGAAGTGTGTGTGTGTGTGTGTGTGTGTGTGTGTGTGTGTGTGTGTGTGTGTGTGTGTGTGTGTGTGTGTGTGTGTGTGATTACTGATATTGTTCCTTAAAAAATGAATGCAAATGTTTTTTGGTTGTGACCCCTAGGCAGTTGTGTTCACACAAAGACGGGTTGTTCGTTCTTGTGCGAGTCCTGCGAAAAACAGAAAGCACATGGACTCTGAGGAGATGGAAATAAGCACACTTTTTAACCCCACACACACACACACACACACACACACACATCCATTAGACCATTATGAAAGCTAACTGGATTATTATGGCACTGTCTCCCGGGGAGTGGAGACTGTCCCATAGTAGAGGTAGCTATTGTCCAATCCATCTGGTTGTAAGGCAAGGACTGTCTGACCCTGCTGTCTTAAAGGACAATTCCGGGATTTTTAAACCTGGCCTCTATATCCACAAAATCGCCTATTATAACGCAAAATAGGTCCAAAAAGTTTCGGAGTTGCTCCGGTAGATCGGCTCAGTCGGCAGTCACAAAACGAGCTCAATGGCTGCAACATAATCTGAAGGGGCATAGGCAGGTGGTCAAAGTACGTCCACTAAAAGTGCTTGATTTTGCCACTGACAGGCTCAGATTGTTATTCGTGTGTCTGACAACATTACTGAACTCTGAACTCTGTTTTGCGACTGCCGACTGAGCCGATCTACCGGACCAACTCCAAAACCTTTTGGACCTATTTTGCGGTATAATAGGCGATTTTGTGGATACAGAGGCCAGGTTTAAAAATCCCGGAATTGTCCTTTAATTTGGCATTTCCCAATTATTGCTGCTTCCTGATAGAATATATCAACCAACTCTCACAAATAAAACATTGCAAAAGAAGTTTCAGACCCCTCGGTGCTGTATCTCTGTAGGGAGGAGACACAGGTCCCAGTACAGACTAGTGTTGTCATGCTAACCACAATCTCAATACTACTTCAATACCGTTCCAACAGATTGAATAATATTGAATTTCATGAACGTTCACTTCTTTCACCAAATGGATTCTGCAAGCTGAAATGTCATTTCAGCGTCACCTCCCGAGAGCGTGCACGAGCAGATTGGAATAGTTAAAAGGAGAAAGATTGGAATTGACAGAGCTGCAGTCTGGTTCCTGACACTGCAGCAGTCAGAGTCAAACAGCTGAAAACATGACAACACTGTCATAGTCCATCAGGTCTTAAACTGAATCCCAGTTCAGCTCAACTGGTGGACAAAACTTACAGAGTCGACAAAGATGGACACCCAACCTAAACCTGCTACACAGCAGTCCAGTCAAGCGCAGTAAAGCACTACGTACTTTGTGTTTGCTGTGGTATCATAGTAGCATAAACCTTTTAGATATTACACTTAGCATTGTTATCAAAATCTAAATCCTGGTACAACTGGTACAATCCTGGACAACACTAGTACATACTGGCCTGCTGTGTCCTGCTTCATGACCACACCACCAGCAGATACAGGCATGGTTCCTCTTATGTCCAAGGATTGCTGCGCCTATTTGTTCCCTTTCTGCTGCTCTGATGATGTTGTTATTTTAGTGAGACAATCCCCTGTAGGGAAACTGTGTTTTGGAAGGAGGAGGTTTCTGCTTTTAGCCTAATATCACTTAGGACCATAGAGCCTTCACCGGCGCTGTGGGACGTCCTCAGGCTCTGGCCCATATTCACAGACCTACCTCACTACCTCACTACCTCACTACCTCACTACCACACTACCTAACTACCTCACTACCACACTACCTCACTACCTCACTACCACACTACCTCACTACCTCACTACCACACTACCTCACTATCACACTACCTCACTACCACACTACCTCACTACTTCACTACCACACTACCTCACTACCACACTACCTCACTACCACACTATCTCACTACCTCACTACCACACTACCTCACTACCACACTATCTCACTACCTCACTACCACACTACCACACTACCTCACTACCACACTACCTCACTACCTCACTACCACACTACCTCACTACCACACTACCTCACTACCACACTATCTCACTACCTCACTACCACACTACCACACTACCTCACTACCTCACTACCTCACTACCACACTACCACACTACCTCACTACCTCACTACCACACTATCTCACTACCTCACTACCACACTACCACACTACCTCACTACCACACTATCTCACTACCACACTACCACACTATCTCACTACCTCACTACCACACTATCTCACTACCTCACTACCACACTACCACACTATCTCACTACCTCACTACCACACTACCACACTATCTCGCTACCTCACTACCACACTATCTCGCTACCTCGCTACCACGCTACCTCGCTACCACGCTACCTCACTACCTCACTACCACACTACCTCACTACCTCACTACCTCACTACCACACTACCTCACTACCTCACTACCACACTACCACACGATTACACAGGACTCTGTCCTCCACCCAACAGCCTGTCACCACTCTATTAATGACATTTATATTTCATGGCCTCAGAGAAGAGCCATAGTACTCTAACTCTTCTCTCCTCTCCTCATCTCCTCTCCTCTCCTCTCCTCTTCTCTTCTCTTCTCTTCTCTTCTCTTCTCTTCTCTTCTCTCCTCTCCTCTCCTCTCCTCTCCTCTTCTCTCCTCTCCTCTTCTCTTCTCTTCTCTTCTCTGTTTATCATCAAGTGTGGATACATAAATAACCAAGAATAACGGTTTAATGGCTTCTGCTGATTGTGGCCCATTATCTAAATTGTGTGCGTATGATGTAGTGTAGTATGTAGTGTATATACGATACATATATATACATATATATATATATTTGAGAGAAAGAGAAAATGTGTTTGTGAGATATAGATAAATGCATAAATACATACATACAGAGAGAGAGGTAGAGATAGAGAGCAGCAGAGAGAGAGAGAGAGAGAGAGAGCAGCAGAGAGAGAGAGATAGAGATAGAGAGCAGCAGAGAGAGAGAGATAGAGATAGAGAGCAGCAGAGAGAGAGAGAGAGAGAGAGAGAGCAGCAGAGAGAGAGAGATAGAGATAGAGAGCAGCAGAGAGAGAGAGATAGAGAGCAGCAGAGAGAGAGAGATAGAGAGCAGCAGAGAGATAGAGATAGAGAGCAGCAGAGAGAGAGAGGTAGAGATAGAGAGCAGCAGAGAGAGAGAGATAGAGATAGAGAGAGATAGAGATAGAGAGCAGCAGAGAGAGAGAGGTAGAGATAGAGAGCAGCAGAGAGAGAGATAGAGAGAGAGAGCAGCAGAGAGAGAGAGGTAGAGATATAGAGCAGCAGAGAGAGAGATAGAGATAGAGAGCAGCAGAGAGAGAGATAGAGATAGAGAGCAGCAGAGAGAGAGATAGAGATAGAGAGCAGCAGAGAGAGAGAGATAGAGATAGAGAGCAGCAGAGAGAGAGATAGAGATAGAGAGCAGCAGAGAGAGAGAGAGAGAGGATGTGTTGATGTCCAGGAAGGGGATAGAAGGATAGAAGGGTAGAAGGGTAGAAGGGTAGAAGGATAGAAGGGTAGAAGGATAGAAGGGTAGAAGGATAGAAGGATAGAAGGGTAGAAGGGTAGAAGGATAGAAGGATAGAAGGATAGAAGGGTAGAAGGATAGAAGGATAGAAGGGTAGAAGGATAGAAGGGTAGAAGGATAGAAGGGTAGAAGGATAGAAGGGTAGAAGGGTAGAAGGGTAGAAGGGTAGAAGGATAGAAGGGTAGAAGGGTAGAAGGGTAGAAGGATAGAAGGGTAGAAGGATAGAAGGATAGAAGGGTAGAAGGATAGAAGGGTAGAAGGGTAGAAGGATAGAAGGGTAGAAGGGTAGAAGGATAGAAGGGTAGAAGGGTAGAAGGATAGAAGGGTAGAAGGATAGAAGGGTAGAAGGATAGAAGGGTAGAAGGGTAGAAGGGTAGAAGGATAGAAGGGTAGAAGGGTAGAAGGATAGAAGGGTAGAAGGGTAGAAGGATAGAAGGGTAGAAGGATAGAAGGGTAGAAGGATAGAACGGTAGAAGGGTAGAAGGCTAGAAGGGTAGAAGGATAGAAGGGTAGAAGGGTAGAAGGATAGAAGGGTAGAAGGGTAGAAGGGTAGAAGGATAGAAGGATAGAAGGGTAGAAGGATAGAAGGGTAGAAGGGTAGAAGGGTAGAAGGGTAGAAGGATAGAAGGGTAGAAGGGTAGAAGGATAGAAGGGTAGAAGGATAGAAGGGTAGAAGGATAGAAGGATAGAAGGATAGAAGGGTAGAAGGATAGAAGGATAGAAGGGTAGAAGGATAGAAGGGTAGAAGGATAGAAGGGTAGAAGGATAGAAGGATAGAAGGGTAGAAGGATAGAAGGTCTGAGCAGAGCAGCAGAGAGAGAGAGGATGTGTTGATGAAGGGGATAGAAGGGTAGAAGGATAGAAGGATAGAAGGATAGAAGGATAGAAGGGTAGAAGGATAGAAGGGTAGAAGGATAGAAGGATAGAAGGGTAGAAGGATAGAAGGGTAGAAGGGTAGAAGGATAGAAGGATAGAAGGGTAGAAGGATAGAAGGATAGAAGGGTAGAAGGATAGAAGGGTAGAAGGATAGAAGGATAGAAGGGTAGAAGGATAGAAGGATAGAAGGATAGAAGGGTAGAAGGATAGAAGGATAGAAGGATAGAAGGGTAGAAGGATAGAAGGATAGAAGGATAGAAGGGTAGAAGGATAGAAGGATAGAAGGGTAGAAGGATAGAAGGGTAGAAGGATAGAAGGATAGAAGGTCTGAGCAGAGCAACATGAGTAATGAGTGTAATTATGATCTGGGTGTGCAGGACTGCTGCAGGTATGATGGATCCCCTCGCTCTGCACTGGCGAAGGACATGTCTCCCTTACCCACCCTAACCTGCCTCACACATCTACATAGAACTTTGTGTGTGTGTGTGTGTGTGTGTGTGTGTGTGTGTGTGTGTGTGTGTGTGTGTGGTTGTAAACACTGTGATGTTTACTGCGGGTAATGGCATGTTAAATGTGTGTGTGGGGGGTTAACCACCTAGTGTCGTAAAAGTCGGCCCCAGTATATAAACTTGAACAACCCTCCCCACGCCTCCTCCCTTTACCACCACTAACTGGAGGGCTGGAGGGGTAACCAGGGAATACACACCTAACCCCTAGATGTAAATCAACTGGTCAAACACACACACACACACACACACACACACACACACACACACACACACACACACACACACACACACAATTACATCCATATCTTCAGTTCGCCTGACTTGCATGTGTTTGGGCTGTGGGTGGAAGCTCACCTAAACACAGGGGGAACATGCAAACTCTGGCAGGTCAGGTGATCCAGATCCAGGTGATCCTCTCTGGCTACCCTGATAATAATCCTGTCTAAAATGACCTCCTGTATTTTGAGTGAGCGATGACATTTAATCCCGTCCGGTTTGACATCTGGTGTTTCATGCAATTACCGAATAGCGCGCCTGGCGTCTCTAATACGAGGGGATGTAGCAGCATGACTCTTTACAAGGATGTGGAGCCACTTGAAGAGAGTCGTCCCTGTTTTCCTGTGGTTGATGTTGCATGACACATCCGCCCAGGCCCGTCCCTGGATTACCACAGTCCCCCTAGTAAATGACTTAACCGCCCGGATGACTGACTGGAATTACCGATGCGCAAGGGCAAAGTGAAATGACTGACCTCCCCCTGGTGACACTAATGCTGTCCAGAGAGGCCTGTTGTTCTGAATTAGAGGACATTATCAACGGCGCCGGATTGTACCACGTAGTGGAGGGGTGCTTTTTCAGAGCACATTATGAAAACAGAAGTAAGCATAGTCTCAATTAATTGAACAAATATATATATACAGTACTGTGCAAAAGTCCTAGGCACCCTAGATTTGTTAATATGAATTTGGCCCTAGATTTTTTATTTATTCTTTGTTTTTTCTTTGTTTTTTCTTTACATTACTGCTCTTTATAGTAAAATTTTGATATTTAGGAACTTTTAATTTCATTATTTCTGAAATCAAATCAAATCAAATCACATTTATTTGTACAGCCCTTAATCACCGTTACAGTCTCTAAGGGCTTCACAGTGCCCAACATGTGAAAATAATAAATGATTAGTACACGACATCCCCCAGCCTTAGACCCTCACAGAGGACAAGGAAAAACTCCCACAAAAACCTTATTGGAAAATTGGGAGAAACCTTGGGAGGGGCTACTCAGAGAGGGAGGGGCTACTCAGAGAGGGAGGGGCTACTCAGAGAGGGAGGGGCTACTCAGAGAGTGATCCCCCTACGAGGACGGTTGGGCTGCAATAGATGCCGAGTTTGGGCAAGCAGAGTATACACAATATATGAAAGTTCATTTTGGTGGAAAATCCAGATCTGATGGGGCATCACAGCATCTTCGCTGTATGGATTTGTTTTAAACGTGCCTAAGATTTTTGCACAGTACTGTATATGTATACTATAATAAAGAAAAGCATTATAAAAATGGGAATAACTGATTATATGCAAAAAGTATGACTTGATTTAACTTCATTCATCCCATAATTCCCATAATGATTGTCTCTGTTCCCTTTTTCATTATGGCCTATATTAAAATAAAATATGTATTAAAATAATGAATAACACTAGTAAAACTATTAGTAGGTTGAAAAACATTTATATGTGGTGATATGTGGTGCCCCGAGAGGAAAAATCAGCTCCACGTCCGCGAGCCATTCGCCCGCAGGCATTCGGTACTGTCTCTCTCTAGCCGCTAGAGTCTAGACTAGAGACGATCCCAACATTCTATTACCGTAATACCTGGTAGCAACAGAGCTGTGTGGGGGGCAAAAAAAGTCTCGGTGTCCCCCCTATTCCGGCGCCAGTGGACATTATAGAGACATCACATTTTTAACTTTTTAAACCCCCCCCCTCCCTCTCCCTTCCTCCTCCTTCTCCTTCGGCAGGACGGGCGTTGCTGCGTCTGAACGGGGAGAAGCTAGAGAGGATGGGCATCATCCAGGAGACGCTGAGGCAGGAGGTGCTGCAGCAGGTCCTCCAGCTGCAGGTCAGGGAGGAGGTCCGCAACCTGCAGCTCCTCAGCAGAAGTAAGACAGAGACTGATCATGTGGTTTTTTCTGTGTGTGTTTCTGTGAATAACTTTGTTTTTGTGTTTTGTGTTTGTGGGTGTGTGTGTGTGTGTGTGTGTGTGTGTGTGTGTGTGTGTGTGAGAGAGAGAGAGAGAGAGAGAGAGAGACTGGCAAACAGACAGGAAATGCTGGGTTGTCTTGGGAGGAGGGAGTCTGTCACCATGCATGCCTGCTGTGATATAAGCGGAGGTAGACATTGGAGTGCATCTGTTTGTGGCAGTGTGTGTGTGTGTGCGTGTGTGTGTGTGTGTGTGTGTGTGTGTGTGTGTGTGTCGGGGGGGGGGGGTTCTTGATTTGCTGCCCTGACTGATGTGTTCTATAAAAACTTTTATGATCCAGCCATCAATAACCAGTCAATGACTGCTGACCTGGATTCAGCTGTTGGCATGGCTCTCCTTACTCTACGCAGCATTGGATTTCAATTATTGTTCTCATTATTGAGAGAACAATCATTTCCTCACACCCCGACACAATATTATCTAACAGAATATTTCCTGTTGTTGTGGATAGATACTTCATAAATGTGCTGTATTAAAACCCATGATGTTGTGAGTTAACGGTGTGTAACATCCAGGCATTGTATGGGCCAGGCTTTTGCAGAGGCTGAACATAACATCGCCAGTCAATTATTACATATAATATATAATATAATGGAATAATCTGGAGGCCATCATGGGACCTGAACCTGTTTTCAGAACAAAACAATGAGGAACAGCATCAACCGCTGTAGGGACCCACAGATTCAGTGAGAGCGCCACAACCCCTCTGCAGTGTAACGAGAGACTGAGACAGAGAAATGGGATGAATTAAAATGCTGTCGGACACTTCTATTAATAGAGCAGTGCAAATGTAATTTGCCAGTTCAACAGCCCCTGACTGTGAACTATAAGGGCCAGCTAATTGGGTGGCCTCATAAAACACCTGAGGTTCACAGGGTTGGAGGGTGTTCAGAGGTGATGAAGTTAGGCTGGGGTTAACCAACTCACTTGTCATTAACTACTCAGCCCCGTGTCAGTCGAAACTCCACTGAAGTTCCTACGTCCACCAAACACACACCAGGTGATAAGAGTGGCAAGGGGTGAAATGAAAGGATGAGAGGTAGGGGTGGGCGATATGACTGAAAATCAATATCTTGATTATTTCAAACTTTTACCTCGATTACGATTAATGAACGATTATTTTATTTGTTTTGTTTTATTTTGAAATTTGTTTTATTTTGAAATTGACCAGATGCTCTATGCCATTCCTGTGTCTGACTTCCTGCCCGGCTTGACACATTCACTCGCGGCTCGCCAAAAAGCGACCGGTCCAAACCTGTCTGAACACGGCGTTACTGGACGGGGCGGAGGGACGTGACTGAATACTACGTAGTATTTTTTAAGGGGACAGTTCATGAACGCAGTATTGGGGAAAGTATTTGGTCCATTCATTCACGGGAAAGTGATGTTACGTCTGATGCGCGCGCACACACACACACACACACACACACACACACACTGGTTGCTTTGCTAACTGGCGCTTCTAGACGTTCCTCGTTCTTGTCGCCTAAATAACAATCAAAATGAACGATTTTGAAATTTTTTTACATCATTAAATCGCGATTACGATGATAAACACGATAATCTCCCACCCCTAACGAGAGGTAGAGGTGAGGAAGGAAGAGCTGGTCTTCGTCGTGCAGTAACAGACCTCCACTCTGGTCCCTGAGAAGCACAGGCCTCCACACAGCCGTGAAACCATTCTGCTGTGTGACTGAGATTTACTGGAGCTCTGTGCCACGCCACCTGTCTGATCTGATTCATCTCCAACGGATTTACCAAAAATTAAATATTGATCTCACTATAACTTCAAAAAGAGCATGGGAATACAAATGCACTTGACTTGACTCTGATGTGAGTTTGAGCTGATCTGAGCCATGAAAGCAGGATTTAACAACGACGGTCACGAGGCTCTCACATCTACCGCAGCAGCTTCTGTAAGTTCTCGAACCGTTGCTAACCCTACCTGCTCTGTCTGTCCTGAAAGACTGAAAGATGAAAACAATGAACGAAACAATGAAAAGGACGACAGAAAGGAAAGAGCTCAGAGACGTTTGAGGGATACTGTTATCGAGACGTCGGACAGGTAGAGGGTTAATGACAGAAGGTGGATGCTGGAGGACGGCGGGGTCTGATAGCATTCTTCCACGCACCATTTAGGGGTGAGAGATTATCGTGTTTATCATCGTAATCGCGATTTAATGATGTCATCGTGGCAAATTTTCAAAATCGTTCATTTCGATTGTTATTTAGGCGACAAGAACGAGGAACGTCTAGAAGCGCCAGTTAGCAAAGCAACCAGTGTGAGTGTGTGTGTGTGTGCGCGCATCAGACGTAACATCACTTTCACGTGACTGAATTGGCCAAATACTTTCAAAATAAAACACATTTCAAAATAAAACAAAACAAATAAAATAATCGTTCATTAATCGTAATCAAGGTAAAAAAAATTAAATAATCATGATATTGATTTTTAGTCATATCGCCCACCCCTAGCACCATTATCCCCTGCTGGGACAGGTTCACTTGCTCAAAGCCCAAATTATTGTGGAAAAAGTTTCTGCTGTTTTGTAAGAGGAACACAACGTACACACCCTTAAACATTTGTATTGACTTACATTCATTCAGTAACTCCTAACCTACGTGGCTAATGGTAACCTTAACTTGAATCTAACTCTAACCCTAACCTCTGAATAAAACCATAATATCATCTCTTTTCCTAATGAAGATGTTGGGAAAGCATTCAGATGGTAAAACAGTCATTATCTCAACTATCTCTCACACACACACAAACTGGATATTTCCCAGCCATGATCTCATTATGTTGCCTGGTGATTGTGTGGGGAGTAATAAAAATATAAACACTGCTTTCCACTGACACACACACACACACACACACACACACACACACACACACACACACACACACACACACACACACACACACACCAATCAGCTCAAGTTTAAACGCTCTGTGAGACGCTCTCTGCTGGATATCTCCCAGGGCTTTCTTTACTTCTTCTGAAAAGAATAGTAAACCACCCATTAGATGAATAGAAGGGCGATGTCATGGATTTGTGTGTGTGTGTGTGTGTGTGTGTGTGTGTGTGTGTGTGTTTTCTTGGCACAGGCCTGCCCAACAGTGTCTGACAGACCACATGTTCATAGGTTAACATCGAAAGACACACACACTTAGGTAACGACTACACATCATTTATATCATATATGCATACATACAATTTCTTATATTTCTATATTTTGTTGCTATAGTATAGTAAGTTGTTATAGTAATACTGTAAATATTGTGGGTTTTTTTATATAGAGCTCTTATAGTAATACTGTAAATATTGTGTTGTTTTTTATTGTAAATACTGTGTACTGTTGCCCTTTGCACATTCCTGTTGAGCATTGACACTTTTTCATTTCACTGCACACCCCGTGTATGTATGTGACAAATAAACCTCTTGAATCTTGAATCTTGAGAAAGAAAGAAAGAAAGAAAGAAAGAAAGAAAGAAAGAAAGAAAGAAAGAAAGAAAGAAAGACTTTCGAGACTAGAGCCAGAGGAGGGATGAATGGAGTACAGGTTGGATGAATGGAGTACAGGTTGGATGAATGGAGTACAGGTTGGATGAATGGAGTACAGGTTGGATGAGTGGAGTACAGGTTGGATGAATGGAGTACAGGTTGGATGAATGGAGTACAGGTTGGATGAATGGAGTACAGGTTGGATGAATGGAGTACAGGTTGGATGAGTGGAGTACAGGTTGGATGAATGGAGTACAGGTTGGATGAATGGAGTACAGGTTGGATGAATGGAGTACAGGTTGGATGAATGGAGTACAGGTTGGATGAATGGAGTACAGGTTGGATGAATGGAGTACAGGTTGGATGAATGGAGTACAGGTTGGATGAATGGAGTACAGGTTGGATGAGTGGAGTACAGGTTGGATGAATGGAGTACAGGTTGGATGAGTCTGGGTCGTGTGACTCCCGTAGGCCTTAACATGTGGCCAGCTCACGGGAGGCACGATCCAGATCAGAGCCAGCAGGCGGTCTGCCCTCCTTCCTCTCCTCTCCAGCCGCTGGTTGTTTGTATTGTGTCTGTCTGAACCGTCGGTCCGTCCTTCCTCCTCACAACACACCGGATCGTCTCCAAAGTGTTTGTGTGTTTGTGTGTGTCGCCATCTGCCATGTCTCAGAGTCTCGCTGGTAATTAGCTGAAACTGGATGACGTCCCCCACCACCCCCCTTAACCACCACCACCTCCCCCCTACCACCACCACCACCACCACCACCACCACCACCACCTCCCCCCTACCACCACCACCACCTCCTCCCTCCCAACCCCACCCCAAAAAAACCCCAATATTTCCAGCACCTTGTCACCAGTTGCCGTGGGAGACTGTTGCGGTAACCTTGTCGTTTTGGAAGGCTCCTCTGATGTGGTGCGTCCTTGCAGAGCTGCACTCTGCGCTGCCAGCTGAACTGTATGAATTACAATACGAATGAACCTCGCCGCCTGACAAACAGGGGGGGGGGGAAAGAGAGAGGAGGAACATGACATTTTTCTTCAACGTACGTTTTATTTCCCGGGCTTGTTCGTACGCCTCTCTTCCGCTGCACCTCGGCTCGACCATCCCATCGGGAGCTCATTTAAAAGGATTTCTATCAGAGAAGCTGCTCTCTCTCTCTGTACAGGCCTCCAGTCATCTCTCTCCCTCTCTGTCCTTCTGTCTCTCTCTCTCTCTCTCTCTCTCTCTACCGTTTCCTGGTTTGGCTTCACTCCAGTGCCACGTTACATCTGTCTGTGTCGAGAGACAGGTGGCGCGTCTTCCTCTGCTATCAGGAGACGGGGGGGGGGGCTTAGCGCTGAAATGCCAACAGTCTGGGAGAGGAGAGACTCCCTTCCCATGATGCTCAGTGTCATTTCAGGACGGGACGAATGGCTAGTTGTCAGGGAAACCACCTGGTCGCATCTGTTGTTGTGAGAGAGTGCGAGACAGAGAGAGAGACAGATAATGACATTGAGGGGAAAAAGGCTAGGTGTTACTGCGTGTTAATCTGCTTCATGTCATAATTTGGTAGATATTGAATATGCTGTCCATAATTTAAAAGATATTAGCTCATCCCCTGATAAATGCCTCTGAACTGCAGTATGTCTGCAGTTATATTGCAGAATAATACACACTGTGGATATGTAACTCTACCTGAATCCTTTATTAATGGACACACACAGATCTTAGATGTCTCTGTGTGTGACAAATGAAAGATATTGTTTGAAAGATATATTATTCTCCCCATATGGTGACTGAAGGTCCCTCCTCTCCCTGTTTAAAGTTATGGTTACGGTGTCTCTACATAAATCCAGACGCGAGACGTTGCAGCATCTGTCTCTATATTTCTTCCTCACCACTCCATCGTTCTGCTTCCATTTAAACTCACCCAGTATTTCATATTTCAAAAACTTTACATCTGCTAAAACGTTGGCGCTTAAAGAAGATGTGGCGCTGTGATGGAGTGCAGTGCTTTATCGGTGTGGGAAGAGGCTACCTGATAATTGGGTGGGCATCGGGGACCAAGGTGCCACACAGGGAGTCTGCAAGGTGACGAACCCAGCACAAGGCTCTTAGTTGGGATTGAGAGAGGCTTAGTGCAGAGGACAAACAGAGGGCAGAGGCAGGGGGTATCTCTGTGTGTGTGTGTGTGTGTGTGGTTGTGTGTGTGTGTGTGTGTGTGTGTGGTTGTGTGTGTGTGAGAGAGAGAGACTAGGATGTAGAGATATATTTTGTTTGTATATGCACTCGGTATATAAAAGGATTTGGGGTTACGTTAGGTCATGATGTGTGAGACAACCATTGCTGCAATTCAGCTTGTTTTCTTTTCTTCCTTCCATCCATTCAAATCTTAATTGTGTATTCCCCTTCTGTCCCCTCTCTCTCTCCGTAGCCTCCTTTGGAAACTTCTCTTAGCTCATCCCTTGATCCATTTGGCAGCCCTCTCCCTCTTCACCCCTGTCACAATACGTCTCCAGGAGCCACGCCGGAGCTGCTGTCTTCAGATATGCGAGCGCAGAATCACCGAGTGAAAAGGGGGAGAGGACGAGCCTATAGACGACATGCCAACCAGACCGGAGGATTCCCATTCAACACGGCCAATCTGGTTTGCAGACGCTGAGACGGAGACAAAGCCCCGCTCCAGGCAAAGACACCCACTGTAACATAGTGATAAGATGTAGGATTCAAGTCGACGTAGGCCTGTTCCCCGGCATGTTCCATCAGAGCAGATCTCCTTTTGGTTCCTCGTCTCGTTTGGGTCGGTTTGATCGGAGAACTGATTCACGACATGAAGACACACGCAGGACGCTCCGATTTCTTCCCCTCCTTCGGCATGTTTTCATATCACCCAAACCTTTGAACCCACCGATGCTTAAAACATGCGGATGGTTGCTTGAATCGTGGTGTGCAAAGAGGTTTACGTGTAGCTGCCGGACCCCAAAGCGACGCCCTCCTTCCACCCTCACAGCTGAAAGACGACTCCCAGTCTGGCGTAGAGGAATTAGAACCGGCCCTAATTGCATTTTACTGATGCAAGAACAAGCATAATCAATTCCTCCCCACGCGGGTCGCAGTTCATTCTCGGGAGGGCTTTCATTTTTTGGGGAATACGCAGAATCAGAAAAAGAAGTTTTGGCAGTTCAAGAATATACAAAATAAAATATAACACGTGAGCGCTCTTTTGCCCCGAAGCACCTCCTCTTCCTCTTCACTCTTTTGTAAAACCGCGTCATACGATGTGCAGAATGTCATTCCCACGATCAGTCGTTTTGTATTGTGGCTGAACTGCAGTATGTCAGCGACAGAATATATGTATATCTAAGCGTTGTAGGATAATATACGCTGTAGATCTGTGTATACTGTAACTATACCTTAGTCTTTTTATTAATGGAACGGATCCAGGAGGCCACACAGAGACAATATGGATAACGCCTGTTTCTCTGTGCTTGATAAAGCAATAATTTAAGAGGGATGACTCCGTTGGGATATAGTATGAGCTGCAATACGTAGTAGTGAAGGATTGTACAGCGTCCTGTTACAGTGTTAGCGGATGGTCAGGTTTCACAGCTTCTGTCCTTCTTTGTGTGTACTAGTATGTGATCGTTCAGACACGAGCGTCTGTTCCACCGGTCCTCTGTCCCCGGCGTGACATTGTGATTTCAAATGCCCAGAAAGCCTAAATACTATGACGGCTACCCAGATGTGAGATCCCCAGCGTGACTGTGAAGCAAGAGCCTTTGATCACAGCGGACAACTGTGTATGAAGTTTCACTCACAGTAAAAAAAAGAAAAGAAAAAAGAGAAAAAGCTTGGCCCCGCCCCCTCGCCCCCCCGTCCTTTGCATCCTTCCATCCATTGGACTCTTTGGACAATGAGAAATGTATGTAATGTATGTTTGTAAGTGACTAAGAAAAGGGAGAAAAGTCACTTTTATTTTTGGACTACCTGATGTTCTGTAAATACAAACACTTTTGGTTTACTTTGCCAGATCATGGATGACTTGTTTGTTTGAAATGCAAAAGTGTTCTGGTAATATGTATCTGCTTTACAGATATGAAGAAATATGGACCATGATGAAAGCTGTCTTTTTAGAATAAACTAATACATGAATTGAGATCAAGCTGTGTACCTCATTTTCATAGTAATATTGTGTTTAGTCATTTCAGAGCATAAAGGAACTTTGCAAGCTCTCCAACTCTCCCTTTGTCTTCCTCTCTCTCTTCCACACACACAACAGTGCAGCGCTGCAAAACTGTTTCACCTCAGCGGCCTCCACCTCCAATCAGATCACCTGGTCAACAGATCACCTGGTCAACAGATCACCTGGTCAACAGCATTACTGCAGAGTCCTGCTGCTTCTTTCTCTCTGGCTTTTTTTTTTTTGGCTTTTTCCTTCTTTCCCTCCTTCCTTCTGGTGTTTGTTCCTTCCCTCCTTCTTCCCTCCCTCCATTCATTCTTTAATTGATCCAACGATTTTCATTATAAATATATAGTACATGCTCGTATGTATATTCCTACTATGCAATAGTTTCATCAACAAAGGGCGAGAGGAAAAAAGCACTTAAGAAAATAAATCTGACATCAACAGAAAATACAGAAAGATAAGCTGGACAGTTAGACCGGTGCTCTGACCCGTCAGTCAGGATCCTTGAGTCATGACTCCGACTCTGAACGCAAAACAGCCCTGCCTGTCTAAACACACACACACACACACACACACACACACACACACACACACTCTCTCACATGCATGCACACACTGGGATCCAATTACTGAGAGACATGAAGCATCTCACCTGTTAATAACAAGGCGCATCTATGATGAACAGATTCAGTGAACAGTAGCCTCCTCAACCCTGACAGAGCATAAATCCATGAGCAGATGGTTGGATAGTGACGACTGCAGAGTTAATTGGCGAGTGTTTACTACTAAGTGGCCTCGCTTTCTCTCCACGAGATCTGGAACCGCGTGTTTCATTTCTGAAGGCCTGTCTTTCGTCATTATTCTCTCAAGCACCCAAACGATGCGGGAAACATCACTTTGTTTATCATTATCTGTTTGTTGACGCTGATCAGATAGAACCGACTCCTTTGACGGCACTGAAATTGAATCAGAAACACTTTCCTCCCTCATCTACTCCTGTTGAAGTGCCCTTGAGCAACTGCTCAGTGGACAGCTCAGCGCTCAGAGACTGTGGTCTTACTGGGCAGCTCCCAGGTGCAGATGTGTGACAGTAAAGCAGGCCAGTGCTGAATAAGAGCGTGCATGTTCAGAGTATTTTTCCTGGTTAAAGGTTAAAAAAATAACACATAGTAGTCCACCTCTGGATGGACTCTTCAACAGCCTGTTAGGGTACAAAACAATCCACCTGGCCAATTCCATGAACCATTAAATGTCCTTTTGCCCACTCAGCAGAGTGGAGTGGGGAGTGTAAATCACTGCCACACTAAAAGGATTTATCACCGGTCAACCAGGGCCCTGCCTCAACTATTCATTAACAACCATTAAAAGGCTGGAGCAGAGCAGTAGGAGGCAGACTGAGCTTCACTGCAACAGTTTTTGCCGTGGAGTGGCAGCTGTCAGTCAGTGGAAACACCCTCAGGCTCATCGCATCCTGGACCAGATGAATTTCCCTCATATCCTAGTCAGCAGTGGGGATGCTGCAGAAGGTGCAAAAGACTTTAAGCAGATGAAAAGATATTCCTGTGATAACCAAGTACTCTGACAAAACTTAAGAAGATGAGAAGAGATCTTTTTTCCACCTATTAAGTGAGCAGCTCCCGACTACACCGCAAGACTGCACTGCCCCCTAGTGGAACAACAGTGCAGACAAACCCGGGTTGGAAATAAAGAAATCTGGCAGTGATTGAAATTCCTTCTCCATTGCAACCAGAAAACACCATTAACGTGCATATATAATCTTATCAAATCAATCTGCAAATGCATGATGATTTTTCTTAAATAGTAAATTAAACCTTCTAATTGAGTCTAAAATCATTTGGGACTTTGACTTGTGAAATGTAAATGATTGAGGTTGACGCCACATTAAGTCATTCTTCAGTTTACCGTGTGACTTACTGTCTGACCAGCTCGTCTTTGTTGTCATTTTTTGCAACTGAATATAGAAAAAAATCTACTCCTGTTTGTGCAATAAAAACTCCTGGTGTCACGGTGTTGACGGAGACAGAAAACCTGGTCTTTTCCTTTTCTTAGATTCAACAGAGATCATAACAAAACAAAACAAAAATGAGCTCCTTCAACACCACATATACTGTAGGCTGATACCTTAAGACTGGTACTAAAATGAGTCTATCCTGCCCTCCACTGGCAATGTTGAAAACAGTTCCCATACATGCATTACATCATGGTTTTAGATGAGTTCCACTAATAGAAATATTAGGTCATGGTGACTGTCACCAATCAAAGGCTGAGAGTTCCCCTCTTGTTTTGCTGAACCCAATTGAAGGGGCTAGATGAGGCAGTCACTCGTGGGCTGTGGTAGGAGGAGGAGGACGCGGGTTCAAGCCTCATGATAAACATTTTGAATATGAATTAAATGGAGGAAATACCAGTAACCCACCGTGGACATTTACTCCCAGAAACAGCCATTACAAATCATGCTAAAGCTCCCATTAACATCAATTTTTTAATAGCCTGTGCCTCAACGTTGACCTTGGATTTTCAGATTGCATGGCAGTTTATTATCGAGGGTCGTGTGAAAGCCTACAGGTCAGAACCAGTACTCTGTGTGTAGGAGTATTTGCTTTGAATTTACTCCAACCTTTGAGTATTTTAGGCATATATTTGCTATTCTGGTGTTTTTTGGCAGAGAGGCTGACTAACGCCTGGAATGACAGCCAGGATCTCCTACCACAGGTTGGACTGTCACCACACTCCCGCGTCCAATTTGGTAACGCTGCTAAAGTGGGGGGGGGGGAGACTAGGGGGGAGAGACTAGGGGGGAGAGACTAGGGGGGGAGAGCGTTCAGCAGCGACTACATAAATGACCTGGCTGAGGTTGATTTAAGGAATTTAAGCCCTGACCCCTTTTTCGTCATGATCCAACGCCGTTACGTCGGAAGAGCCGCATCAAGCCCGCGGCGGCGTTGAAGTGGATTTATTAGACAGAGACCCCAACATGATCCGCTCGATATAGATGATAATAATAACGCGAGAGTTTGCAAGTTGCCTCAAGACTGTAGTTGCAACTGTCAAAGGTGGAGTGGATACGCGCATGACCCAACACACATTACTGTAATACTGTACACGGCCGCCAAGATAATATCCGTATAAAAAACCGAAATAATCCCGAGGTAAGGAACCGCGGAGTTTAGCGACACCGGGCGAGATTTGGTGTTTCTGCTCATTTCCCTTCGCTTCGTTTTCTTTTACTCTCACCAAGTGTCTCGCCGCCGTCGACATTACTGCACTAAACATATTTTTGTGCCTCCCTTTAGCTCCAGCCAGCGCAAGGATTTTTTTTTTTTTTTTTTTTTTTTTACTCCTCCTTCGTAATAAAGTCGCCATTTTGCTTCACTGCCTATATAAACCATCCCGTATTCTAATGTTTTTCCTCAAGGAGTCGCGGACATACCTATTTTTGCTGGCTGTCTGTACCGTTTCTGGAGTGTTTAACGAGGAGACAGAGGTGGAAGAAGTGCCGCGTGGTGTACATATTAATGCAGGAATGGAGGGGGGCAAGGCAGCTGGAGACTGGGAATAAGGTGAAAGTATCCAGGATTTATTTTTCTATTGAATTTCTAATTTCTCTTCTCCTGCCCTGCTCTTTTTTTTTTCTCTTCCACCTCGTCGTCTGCAGCGCGGGGGGGGGGACAGGACGACGGTGACGACTGTCCGCTTCCTCTCGGGCCCCCCGACCCCGGTCTGACCGCTCTTTGACGCACAGCAGGTGTGATTGCCATGTAACATAACATTGGTGGAAAAACGCCCACCTAGGTGCCTGTCTCCTGACCCCCCCTCCTCCCCCCCCCCCCCACGTGGGTGACCCGGGGCCACCCGGCCCCTGGTGCTGGGTGACTCCCCGACAGTCCAGGTAGGTGTGGCCCTCCAGCTGGGAGAAGTGGAGCTCTCGTTTACTCATGTTTACCAGAGAAACGGGCAACTCTGTAACCGTGTTTCACTTGGTAAAATACTTATTATACTAGGGTGATTTGTCAGCAGATTGTGTACTGAGATGTTTCATGTGTGTGTGTGTGGGTGTCACCGCCGTTTTCTGTTGTGTGTAGCCAAATGCAGTATTTTATGAGTACTGAATTATTAGTAAGTTTAATCCCTTTTGGAGAGAAAAACTAGAATCCTTTAATCAAGTTTAGAAGGATGCTATAAAAATATCACTAAAACTATCAACTATATATAATAAACTCTATAATATCTTATAATAACATTATATACAAATAGTCTAATGATACCATAGGAGATAAAAATACCATTAAGTATAATAAGGTCACTATTAACTCACTATTGAGTACTACAAACAAGCTGCTCCCTGTAAGAACATTCAGGGAATATTGTCAGGATTTTTCATCAGGGATTTTCCTTCAGCATTTCTCTCTCTCTCTCTCTCTCTCTCTCTCTCTCTCTCTCTCTCTCTCTCTCTCTCCCTCCCCCTCTCAGTCTGTTCTTCCAAGTGGTTAAATCCTAGTCTATAGTTCTGCTCAACTCCTCTCCGTAGACTCAGACAGGAAGTACTATGTTATGTGGGATGTGTCCATCCTTTGCTTACCATGGAGATGATGGAGAGACACCCAGTGTGTGTATGTGTGTGTTTGTGTGTGTGTCCTGTATTTGTTATACATTTATTGTACTGCAAAAAAAAATATGCTAACATTACAATTTTTTTTGCACTGTTAACCATTAACCTGACAAACCGGAGGCCACCGTATCACTGCAAGGATCCGACCACCGTGGCTCAAGGTGCCATGAATAGCGTGGCGTGTAAACGGATACTGAGACCCTTTGTGTGCTGTTGTAATTCATTAGCAGAGTGACATGAATGTGTGCTAAGGGAAAGCGTGTTGGTGTCGTAATCAGTACCACTTAGCATAATTAGCGATTGTCAGCCGTCATCCATTAGACTGTCCCACGCTGTCGGGGGGACGAGGGCCAGCACCCGGAGGTCACGCTGACATCGGCTTCCTATGGACGGAGGCGTGAAGCGTAGGATGGATGGGTTGGAGTCGGCGATGCTGGTGGGATGTTGATCAGATCGGGAGCGTTGCCACGGTGTGACTTTGACCCCAAACGTGACATTTTGCCGTTGATCATGTGACCTGATCCCCGGTGTCCATAAGGCCTGCGTACCCGGAGAGGACTCGAGCCGTGCTCCCCCTTCCCCTCTCACTTTGACTCACCTCTTGTCTAATGGGCAGAGCATGGAGTTTGTGTGCAAGTGAGAGTATTGATTTTGAAATGAAACATGGAAGGTCACACCCTCATTACCACTCCAGATGATGTGTGTGTGCCTCAACTCAGATAACCTCCAGTCCAGCGGCGGCGGTGGCCCGGGAAGAGGAACGGCGTCATCATCAGCTATCGATGCATCGCTGGATGTTGCTAATGATGTTTTGACAAGCAAAGGAACAGGATCAATGAGTGGCAGACATCCTAATATTGCCTTTAGCCATCTGTGTCTCCTGTGCCCCCCCCCCCCCCTGCAGGCATGGAGAGCCCGAGTGGCCCCAGGCTTGGGAAACTGTCCTCATCAGGGCTGCCAAGGGGCCGGCCCCCCAAGCATGGCCACCCCCAGGACGCCGTCAGAGCCACGGCGGGCCCCGAAAACAACAAACACGGTGAGTGACACGCCGCCACACTTCATTAGGTGGAAACAAAATGTGACTTCGGATCTGTGTCGTGTTTCTTGTCGAGCTGCTCATAAATGTTTTGTCGGTGGGAGTATTTTTTTTTTTTTTTTTTTGGAGACAAAGGTTCGCTCCTGGACCGATTCCAGGATCCGTTCCAGATGATGGTGCAGTTTCAGAACAGCTCTTATACGGTTTATAACGATATGTGAACAATTGTGCCGTAATTGCAATTTCCCAGCTGTGTGTGAACGCGACAACTAAGTGAATGGAAAAGGAAGTAATGGATGTATGTGACTGTTTTTTGCCAAACGGTGACTGGTAGACTCGCCGTTCACAAGTTCAAAGTTGCTTCAGACGGGTTCCAAACATCCATCAGCACACCTGACAATAGACGGCTGCTTGAGTTATTATTGCCCTGAAGTTTACCAGGAATCGCTGGTTCCTCAGCCCTGACACAGTTCTGCAGCTCTCACCACAGAAGGGCCTGGAAACTACAACGTTTTTCCTCCGACTGCATTACAGTGAGAAAACCAAACAAACAAATAGTGCCAAGCACTGACATGAGTGAAACCCCGAGCCATCTGGATGGAGATGGAAGAGTTTGCAGGGAGAGAGCCGGACTGGGGAATTATGTTTCAATCCAATAACCAGCGGATCATCATGACTTTGTTAATAGAGTCAGGCAGGCTTGGAAAACCGGGCCTGTTCTAATATGACCCAGTTGTTTCGGTTGCTACAAAATAGCCCCTCAGTCCCAAACACAGAACCGGCTCCAGACTGAGGTGCTTCGACTTGTTTTCTTTGCACATTAATATTCAGCCCTCTAGGTTGGATGTGTGTGTGTGTGTGTGTGTGTGTGTGTGTGTGTGTGTGTGTGTGTGTGTGTGTGTGTGTGTGTGTGTGTGTGTGTGTGTGTGTGTGTGTGTGTGTGTGTGTGTGTGTGTGTGTGTGTGTGTGTGTGTGTGTGTGTGTGTGTGTGTGTGTGTGTGTGTCTTGCTCATTAGCTTTGACTCCACTGTGGCTTGAAAGAGAGGCCTTATATTGTAAGACAGATTTGACTTTGACTGAGGTTTTTTTCCCCTCATACTGTAGTGGAGCCATTTGATGAAGTCCTTTCATTTCTGTGCCGGTTTCTGATGATCTGCCTTACCTGATGATGGTCGGCAGTACTGCACGGGCTCAGTCATTGTGTACAGTCTGGCAGCTGATATGTTATTCCTGCTCTTGAAGAATTTATTGTAGCGGAGGCCCATTACATTTGAATGACAGGTTTTTCTCAGCAGCCAGAGTCTTATGTTTTATAGATTTTTTTTTGCACTTTATTGCTCAATAAACAAGTGTTTATAAATCAATCACACTTAAATGATAGTGCTAAGTTGATAGTGGACTCCGCCCTTGATTGTTGTGAGACTGAAGGCCAGACTGGAAGCAGTTAGAGAGATGGATGACTGGGAGAGGTGGAGAGAGGGATCAGAGAGGATGGACAGAGAGAGACGCTCACCTGGCTCGCTTATGAGTAATGCTGGTGAAATTACTGTGTGTGTGTGTGTGTGTGTGTGTGTGTGTGTGTGTGTGCATGCATGCTGCGGTCATGATACCATATGCTGGAGGCTGGGCGCTGGTTTTTATGGGACTTTCAGTGGTAACATTAGACTCTACTGTGCGTTTAGACTCGACTCTCTCTGTTTCACTTTCTCTGTCCAGCTCTACTTGCGTCTCTCATGAATCCATAGCCTCTCTCCAAAATGGAATAATTCTATCAGCGTTTTTGAGGACAGCATCCAGAATAATTTGATTGCGCAAGATAAGGATCAACGTGGTATCATGTTGTGGCTGAAGAATTGCCTTGTTTGGTTAGAAAGTTTCTCTTGCTGTCCCTCGCTTTCAGAGAGGCTCAGTTTGTAAGAGTGGGCCGGGTTTCACGTGATTAGGAGGTTTGAAGACTCCCTAAGAGCAGTGCAGATACCTTCGGGGGCAAACATGAGGCTATTAGCGCCCATGCAGGACCCAACAGCAGCAATTCATTCAGCAGCAAAGCAAAACATCAAATGCCTGAGAAAGTTCTCACGTTCATAAAGACAAAGCCCTTGATCGGTGTGAGTGTAAATGAAGCCGAAGGGTTGAGCAGGTGTCAGTCCAGGAACAGACTTAGACGAGGAACCGCATGATTGGGATCGTCGTTCCTCCAGCAGAACTCAAACTCCTCAAGCCTCAAGAGAGTTCACCTCTCCGTACGATGAGCCCTCTCCTCAAATCCGTCTCCTTTAGCTTATTACTCATCAGCGACTGACTTGAGCTTTTTATAGGTGATGATGAGGAGAAATGCTAATCGTAATGAGCCTGGAGCTAGCTCGTCTGTCCCGGGGGGGCTGTGAACCTGGGTTTGGGGGGGATAAAGGCATCAGTATCTAAGGCTCCCCGTGGAGGCCTTTCCCTGTTCACGCTGTCCTCCTCAGACGACCAGGTACCACATCGTCTGGCAGCTCAGTTCTTCTGCTCTTTTGATCGAGTGCTCGTGAAAAGTGGAGCCTGTTATCCCTTGTTATATTTGTTACATTATCAACTCTCATAGCGATATCTAAATGTCCCCCAGGTTTAGGATGTTATCGTGACCGTGAAGCAGTTCAGTTGTATCTGTTGTTGCTGTATCAGTGGTTTCCTTCAATTCCTCTGTGCTTTTTTTTTTTTTTTTTAACATGAAAACAAAGACTGTGAATTGGGTGAAGTGGCTTCCTCGAGTGTAAGTGGTGCGGTTAATCTGTCATCCTGCCACACCAGACAACTACCAGGAAAGGATGTGGTCCTCTAGGGTGACTTGCTTTCTCTTTTTTCTCCCTCCTGCTCTCTCTCTCCCTCCCTCTCTCTCTCTCTCTCTCGCTCTCTCTAGATTATTTCTTTGGCATTAACATTATAATAAGGCCTCGATCTTGACATTCTTTCCTCTGAGCAGTTACGCAGCCCTACGATGACGGTATTTGGACAGAACTTATGCTGATCTGCGCAGTGCTTGAGGCAACCCCTAAGATTATCCCCTTTTCTACAAACACAGAATGTAAGCCTGTAAATGAGTCAGTGTGTGTGTGTGTGTGTGTGTGTGTGTGTGTGAGTGTGTGTGTGTGTGTGTGTGTGTGTGTGTGTGTGTGTGTGTGTGTGTGTGTGTGTGTGTGTGTGTGTGTGTGTGTGTGTGTGTGTGTGTGTGTGTGTGTGTGTGTGTGTGTGTGTGTGTGTGTGTGTGTGTGTCAGCGCCCTGTAAAAGAGTGGTGCAGTACTCCTACCTGCTCCCAGGACACATATGGAGATGGGATGGGGGTGGTTGTAAGTCTGGCTAGGTCTGTGAGCTGTGTGTGTGTGTGTGTGTGTGTGGATGTTAAATATGCTCGTGTTTGTTTGTTTGTGTGTGTGTGTGTGTGTGTGTGTATGCGCCGTGTGTGTGTACATGCGAGTGTGTGTTTGTTCTCAAATAGCGGTGTACCGGTCCGACTGCATGGACCTTCATCTCGGGCCCACAGCCTCCATCTGCTGATCCGGCATATCTGCCTGAGCAGCCATCCCTCCCTCTCCCTCTCCATCCCTCCCTCCCTCTCCCTCTCCCTCTCCCTCTCCCTCTCCCTCTCCCTCTCCCTCCATCGCTCGCTCTCTCTCTCACACACACTCTCTCTCGCTCACTCGTCCTCTCACTCTCCACACAACTGTCACTCCTCTCTGCTTCACCATCATCTCATCTCAATCTGTCTGTTTGTCCTCCTCCTCCTCCTCCTCCTCTCTCTCTCTAACTCTTCGTCTATCTCCTGTCTCCCTCATTAGGCAGTATTATCAGCAGCAGTGACTCACCCTACCCCTAACCTCAGTCTTTCTGCCACCTTCAATCCCCCCCCACACACACCTCCTTCCATATATCATCTTCCTTTTATTTCCCAATTCTCGCCCTCTGATGCTTTGAGTCTCTAAAACTCCCAAAGTGGTCAAATACCAAAAGCTAGAATCGATAAAGAGCCATAGATCTGGGGGATGTTTGTTTTTTTGCGGATGAAATTGAATTGTGGCGCTTTTCTGAGCCTGATGCTGCGTCCCCTGTGTTGAGGGTCCTTTGTCATCTTCGTCACACCTTTACTTGGCAGGCTTGGGGATGGGAGATGAGAGGGGGGAGGCAGGGGGAAGGCAGGAGAAAGAGATTGTTGGTGAGTCACTGTCCATGAAGAGGGCACTGTAAACAGTCAGGGAGTGGGCATCGTCTGGCCCTCGTATGTGTAGCGTTGCAGAAACACATGCATGTATACCTGAACTTGTCTCATAGATCTTTTGCCATTTCTTCTCTTTGATTCTGTTGCAAGTCTCAGGTAGATTTTTTTTTTTTGACAAATATATTTATATATATATTTATTTATTTTTTTGCACAATCATCCCACCATCTCCCTCCCTCACACAAAATTCCCCAAAAATAACAACAACAATAATAAAATAACAGACATTAGTGAACCAAGTAGATAACAAACAAAAATATAAAAAAAAAAAAAAAAGAGACAAATACATAAACAAATCAAATTAATTAAATGGATATAAGAGGCATATTACATGTAACATGGTTATTAAGTCTTAACAATGAGTTATAAAGCCGGCATACAAAGGAAGCATCACATCATCATCATCTTTAGGTCTCAGGTAGATTGGTGATGTCACTCACCAGTCCGCCTCGTTGCCGTGGATTCCGGCGGTCACATATGTGGCCAGTCATCCAAAGCTGTTGTGATTCAATGACAGCAAACACACCGTTGGCTGCGGGCCAAATGGGCGTCAGGCGATAGATTAGGTTTCCAATAATATGAAGCATGTGGCTGATGTGGAAGGCTGTAAAATCAATGCGGGTCTGAAGAGGCTGTGGAGGTATCGTGAGTTACCAGACGATGCAGCAGGAGCCTCATTCTGTCGGTGAGGCTGTTGTAAGTGTGGTTTAGTGGAGCTTGTAAAGTGATAAGCCACTACGGGGCTGTGTGGGGAGTCCTGCCCTCTGGTGCAAACTACTGCACGCCATGACAAATTGTTGCTCAAGGTTTTTGGAGTTGATACCAATCACTGATGATACCCATCTAGGTTATCTCTCTTTTTCTGGCAAGTTGAAGAGCAGTTCAAACTCTCACTTCATAATCGCTTCGGATCGTGCGCTGTTAGCGTGATGCTAAACTCACAGGGCAACTAACACATGATGTATGCCATGTCGTGGATACTCCCATTGGAAGTATCAGGAGGGCATCTATCTCCAGTATGCCTCGCCCCGATGGGAACTGACCTCTAACCCTTGACCTTGTTAAGTGTGTCATTCTCAGGATCATTAAATGGCACATCTACTAACACATTATGTGTCTGAGCTCTTGTTTATTGGCTCTTGTTTATTTGATTTTCTTATTTGTCTCATTTGTTTAAGATAAAGTAGGTAGATAACTTATTGCACTTTTACCTTAACACTAGTTCTGCTCTTAGCTGCTTGTTTAGGAAGGAAATGCACTTATGATTTCTGGTGACTAGTAGTTTTCTTGCCTACCGATGTTGAATACACTTATTGTAAGTCCCTTTGGATGAAAGCGTCTGCTAAATGACTGTAATGTAATGTAATGTAATGTAACAAGGAGTTCACAATTAGATTAGAGTATCAAGAATAGGCTACTTGCCATTAGACTGATCACCAATTTCCTATTTAGAGTATACCATGTCATTGTCTTAGTGTGTGTGTGTGTGTGTGTGTGTGTGTGTGTGTGTGTGTGTGCAAACTGCAAACGTGTGCAAAAATTAGAGTTACCACAAAGGCAGAGAGAAAGCGAGAGCGGGGAGGGAGGGGGGAGGAGGAGGGGAGGCAGAGAGGGAGAGTGAGAGACAGACTCGGAGTCAGATAGCGTCTGGTTCTCCTTCAGTGAGTCAGAGTCTGGATAGCAGGACGGTTCTGCTGCTTACTAACCGTCTGGACCGAAGCCTGACCGGGGGGGGATTATGGGGACATCTTCAAAGAGAGGTGTGTATAGCACGGGGAGGGCTAGTGTGTGTGTGTGTGTGTGTGTGTGTGTGTGTGTGTGTGTGTGTGTGTGTGTGTGTGTGTGTGTGTGTGTGTGTGGAGAAGAGATGAAGGAAGCTAGAGAGAGAGGGAGAGCGAGAGAGAGAGTGGAAAAAATAACATGTAGGAAAATAGGAAGTATTGGGAGGAGTGGGTGTGAAAGTGGCAAGGTGCTAAAGAGCCATTAAAGAGAACAAGAGAGAGAGAGAGAGAGAGGGAAGTCGGGAGAGTGGAAATATGGTGGCCAGCCTTGAAAGAAGAGAGTAGAAAAGAGCCAGTAGAGAAAGTAGAGAGGAGCCAGTAGAGAAAGTAGAAAAGAGCCAGTAGAGAAAGTAGAGAAGAGAAAGTAGAGAAAGTAGAGAAGAGAAAGTAGAGAAAGTAGAAAAGAGCCAGTAGAGAAAGTAGAGAAGAGAAAGTAGAGAAAGTAGAAAAGAGCCAGTAGAGAAAGTAGAGCAGAGCCAGTAGAGAAAGTAGAAAAGAGCCAGTAGAGAAAGTAGAAAAGAGCCAGTAGAGAAAGTAGAGAAGAGCCAGTAGAGAAAGTAGAAAAGAGCCAGTAGAGAAAGTAGAGAAGAGCCAGTAGAGAAAGTAGAAAAGAGCCAGTAGAGAAAGTAGAGAAGAGCCAGTAGAGAAAGTAGAAAAGAGCCAGTAGAGAAAGTAGAGAAGAGCCAGTAGAGAAAGTAGAGAAGAGCCAGTAGAGAAAGTAGAAAAGAGCCAGTAGAGAAAGTAGAAAAGAGCCAGTAGAGAAAGTAGAGAAGAGCCAGTAGAGAAAGTAGAGAAGAGCCAGTAGAGAAAGTAGAGAAGAGCCAGTAGAGAAAGTAGAAAAGAGCCAGTAGAGAAAGTAGAAAAGAGCCAGTAGAGAAAGTAGAGAAGAGCCAGTAGAGAAAGTAGAGAAGAGCCAGTAGAGAAAGTAGAGAAGAGCCAGTAGAGAAAGTAGAGAAGAGCCAGTAGAGAAAGTAGAAAAGAGCCAGTAGAGAAAGTAGAGAAGAGCCAGTAGAGAAAGTAGAAAAGAGCCAGTAGAGAAAGTAGAGAAAGTAGAGCAGAGCCAGCAGAAAGGTCCAGCGGTTGCAGACGAGGTAGCGAACCCAAACAGATCAGTGGTTGAGCTGTTTGTGTCGTCTGTCTGAACCTGCTGTGCACACGCAGACAAAGGCTCTTGTGTGAGTGTTTGTCGGGGAAAACAAACGACTGCTCTCTGCTCTAACACGTGCACGCGTGTGTGTGTGTGTGTGTGTGTGTGTGTGTGTGTGTGCGCGCATGTGCGTGCCCTTGCACTCAGGGGGAGCAGTTGCAGGCGTAGCTAGGAGAGCTCAGAGGTTATTTGAGATCATTAGGCAGCTGCCAGCACTCCTGGGTCTTCTCTTCTCTTCTCTTCTCTTCTCTTCTCTTCTCTTCTCTTCTCTTCTCTTCTCTTCTCTTCTCTTCTCTTCTCTTCTCTTCTCTTCTCTTCTCTTCTCTTCTCTTCTCTTCTCTTCTCTCTCTTCTCTTCTCTTCTCTTCTCTTCTCTTCTCTTCTCTTCTCTTCCCTTCCTCTCTTTAGTCAGGGTTGACCAGTGAGTAGAGCAACAGTTGCAGACAGCTGGGAGGGAGTCATACCCTGACATGGGCTGAACAGCTGTATTATCCCCATGACCGACGCCAGAGAAGCAGGGTTAGAAACAATAGAGCTGCTTTGTTTCGTAGTAAGACAAAGATTGTGATTGCTGGAGCGTCTACTCGAGTGCCAGAGTAGAGTACCCGCTTTCAAGCGGGCAAAGGAAAAGACACAGAGCACCGTTTTTATTGTGTTGGCATAGGGGAGGGCGATATGACTAAAAATCAATATCGTGATTATTTCAAACTTTTACCTCAATTATGATTCATGAACGATTATTTTGTTTGTTTTGTTTTATTTTGAAATTTGTTTTATTTTGAAATTGACCGGATGCTCTATGCCGTTCCTGTGTCTGACTTCCTGCCCGGCTTGACACATTCTGAACACGGCGTTACTGGACGTGACTGAATACCACGTAGTATTTTTTAAGGGGACAGTTCATGAACGCAGTATTGGGGAAAGTATTTGGTCCATTCATTCACGGGAAAGTGATGTTACGTCTGATGCGCGCACACACACACACACACACACACACACACACACACACACACACACACACACACACACACTGGTTGCTTTGCTAACTGGCGCTTCTAGACGTTCCTCGTTCTTGTCGCCTAAATAACAATCGAAATGAACGATTGTGAAAATTTGCCACGATGACATCATTGAATCACGATTACGATGATAAACACGATAATCTCCCACCTCTACGTTGGCATGTTTTACCCCAGAATAAACTCGTCTGCTCTGTTTAACTGGAGTTGTGTACCTGCACCTGTGCCGGCTGTGCTTGTGTGTGTGTGTGTGTGTACATGCCTGTTTGCATTGTAGCCTAACTGTTGTGCTTCCTGGAGAGACGCCTCTGATCGCGGTAACTAAGACAAGTGGATTCTATTCCCATAGCAACAGGAACATATCTTCCCCAAGAGCAGAATCCATTAATTATGCCTTCTTTTATGAGACCTTTATTTTCCAAGACAGGAATTAGAATGCACGCTCAATTTCCTCCCCAGCACAAGAGCCGCCGCCTGCATCACCTCTCCAGCTGCTACCCAGACAGCTAATAGAGAAATGCTCTGTCGCCCGGAGAATATTAATACACTCGCATCCACACACACACATGGGTAATGGTGTCACTGTGGCTTGTTTGTGTATGTATCAGCGTGTGTGTGTGTTTGTGTGTGTGTGTGTTTACACCTTGCGTCATGAGCTCTTCCCAAACACCGCCAGCGCTGGTGTGCTGCTTTCCATTCAGTCTTGTTCAGCCTCCTTTCTACCTTGTTGTTGTGAGTGTGAAGTAAAAGATTACATAGAATCTGTCAGCCTGTGTGTGTGTGTGTGTGTGTGTGGGTGTGTAGAAAATAAAAAGACATATAAAAAAGGGAGAGAGAGAGAGAGAGAGCTTATGTGTCTGTGTGCACACATTAGCATGGTGGACATCTCCACAGAGAAATGTTTCAGGGTTGAAGGTTTGCCAACATGAGCTGTTTTTGTCTGAGTAATGATGATATGAAGTCAGTTCATTTATTTGATGAAAAACCCTTTAACCTTTTGATAATCCTGGTGGACACACACACACACACACACACACACACACACACACTCTGATCTAGATTGGGGACCTCCATGCAGGCTACATGTGTGCATCCTCTCAGCCTGTCAATGAGCTGCTAGAAGGCAGTTGGACACATAGAGCTCAACAGTGAGGTTCATATTCTGCATAGGGATTTTGATTATTATCCATAATGTCGTAACCATCCAATGTAGCCTCACCACAAGCTAGTAGGTTGTGAAACGATAGTGTCTGCTCCTGTAGAAGACACAAGTCCGTATGATATCAAACTTGTTTTGAGAAAAACATGGAGAAGTACTACACTACCCACAATCCTAAAGTGTAACAGCGACGTCTCTGATTGGTGGAGCTCGCTGTTACCATGGAAATGTTTACCGCACCCGTGAACGTCTTGTCAGCTAACGCTAACGTTAGCTACTAGCGTAACCTAGCTAGCTGCTTATCCTATGCAGCTGGAACGAATCACTGTACCATGTCGATGACACTTTACACTATACTATATGAAACACTATATATACGCTCACAACACAACAACAATATCAACACTATACTATTGACAAATGTTACATTCAAGAAGAAGCTAAACTATCGTTAGTTTGGAAGTTGTTGGAAAAGTATCATTGCAATGGATTATGGGATGAGTAGTTCCTTCACTTCATAAATAATGATGTACACAGTCTTGTACTTTTGCCTTTTCTTCCGTTTTCCGATCTTTTTTTTACTCAGAATCAAATGTTTTATGGTCTCGATTCATCGTCTAGCTGGTTGTCTTGGTTCCTTAAAACTCTTTATAGAAGGATTTTCTGAAACGTCTCTGGAGTAAATGAATGGGAGATTTACTTCCGGAACCAGAGACGTAAAATAAGTGTTGCGCTGTATTAGCTGCGTTTACATGGAGCATAATAGTCTGTTAACAATCAGAATAATACCTCAATCAGAATGAAACCACCTCAGTCGGAACAGACTGGCCCAATCTGAAGGAAAATCTTGGTAATGAAAGTTGTAGACGTCTGTGATTTCTGGCCTGGGGGGGTAGGCAAGACCATGAGGTTTATAGTTGTCCATGAGTTGCCGGCAACCCAGCCATAATCAGAGATGACACGCTCGCGTTCGAACAGCTCTCCCGTTGCGGTGAAGCTCCTTCTGCCTTCTCCTGTTTAATGATTGCAGGAGAAATACATTCTGCTGAGGCTGCTGCTTGATACGCAAGAAGAGCAGAAAGGCAGAAATGATTGTGCACACTGTGCAACGCGTGTTAACGTTAAGAGAGGTATGGTCCGACATGGATCCGACATCTTCTGTGCACGTGTGACGTTTTGACCTTTCACGTGTAAAATGTTGTTGCGATGATTTCTGTCCAAAAAGCTTAATTCTGACTCCATGCTTGGGGAATGTAAATGCACAACTTCCATCAGCTCGCTTTATTTGACATCCATGTAAACAGTTCATTATGACTTCTTGATCAATATCCTGCAGGTGCACGTATCTAATGTATCTGCTGCTGTTCTGTAGCACAGGGAGGTGAAACTGAGCAGAGGATTTCAGAGATCGTCCTCCGCTGCTGCACTCCACTTCAAACGAGAAGACTGTCTTCTCCACTCGACTTTTCAAGTGGTTTCCTTTTGACATTCTGTAGATCTGATATGAGCGGTTAGGTTGTAGCAGCTCCTCCTCCTGCTGCTCCTCCTGTCTGCTGCTGCTGCTGCTGCTATCTGGGTTTGGCAGATTAATGCAGGCGAGCTGAGAGCGCATGTACAGGTGTAACCGTCTGAAGAGCAGAGTGCAGCCCAGGTTTTTACTAGCAACACTGGCAGTATTTCAGTGCTTCAGTATTCTGCTCGGTCAGAGGAAGACGCCACGTGCCTCTGCACCCATCCTCCTCCACCCCCCCCCCCCCCCCCCCCACCCATCACTCGTTCTCAGCTCTCCATCCTCCCTCAGTGTGCAGAGGAAATAAAGTGGAGGGCTGATAGTGCAGAGGTCTAATTGTAGCAGAGACGAGAGCAATAATGAACCGGCAAGACTGCCTGTCCTCCCTCTGTCGTTCACATGGAGAGAGATTGGGATGGGCACGGGGGGAGAAAGTGAGAAAGCTAGAGAGAGGGTGAGAAAGAAGGGAAGAGGGACCATGAGGGATGGAGGGAGAGAGAGAGAGAGAGAGAGCTGAGGCAGTGTGTCTGCTGTGTGCTGTGTCAGAGGTTCACACAGGCACTGGTGATTTATAGCTGATCTATTTGGCTCAGCAGAAGGCCTTTACCCACAATGCACTCCCCCCACCCTCTCTCTCTCTCTCTCTCTTCCCTTCTTTCACTCATGCAGTTAACAACACTACTCACTATTCAACCCGCCGCCATAGTTGCGTCTGCCCTTTCTCATCTGTGTTGTGAGTTAAGGCGTCGTGTCTTTCTTCAGTGTGAATATGCGACTATATTGTGAAGGGACTTTGGGTCCTTGAAAAGATATTTCTGTGCTGAATGCAAGTCTAATCTTTTGTTGTTTTGAAGTATTAGTACGGCACCTGGAAATATCTGGAACATAGCAGGACATACTCCAAATACTGTAATACTATAATAATACCTGTAATTGTAGAAGTGTAATATTTCCTCGGCATCTATTGCAGCCCGACTGTCCTGGTAGGGGGATCCCTCTCTGACTAGCCCCTCCCTCTCTGACTAGCCCCTCCCTCTCTGACTAGCCCCTCCCAAGGTTTCTCCCAATTTTCCCAATAAGGTTTTTGTGGTTTTTCCTCGTCCTCTGTGAGGGTCTAAGGCTGGGGGATGTCAGTGTACTAACCATTTATTGTTTCCCATGTTGCCACTGTGAAGCCCTCCAGACTGTAACGGTGATTAACGGCTGTACACATAAATGTGATTTGAT
>JAXDDW010000001.1:22625000-22665000 GCA_034670385.1 Hoplostethus mediterraneus
CTCTATTAAAGTGACAGGTCTGCCGTTAAACGGTGACAGAATCACCGCATTACCGCCGGGTCACTCACCGTCAAAACACCTCCGTCCCCGAATCAATACTGAGGCGAGGCGGCGATCCACAAAAGGGAACATTGTGTATTAAATTGGCTTTTGCTGGTTCCAAAAGTTGCTTGATGTGTCCTTTGTCCTTTATATAAGATCACAGTGATGAATACACTTTGACCAGAAGTGCCCGCTAATAACAGAGACTATTAGGTTACACCTGAAATGCTGCTGTATTGATAGATCCAATAAAGGGTAAAGGTAGTGACAGCGACTGTAAGTGAGCTCCCAGTTGGTTTCTTTCATAGCAACATGATCTGATCCTCCGTTTGACCTTTCACCCCTGCAGCTACAGGATGCCCTGAAGTGCAAGCAGTGCCACAAACAGTTCAGGTCCAAGGCCGGCCTCAACTACCACACCATGGCTGAACACAGCACCAAGGTAACACAGAAACACGCATTCTGTATGTTTTAAGCTTGCAGGGTGACATGCAGGGTGACATGCAGGGTGACACGCAGGGTGACACGCAGGGTGACATGCAGGGTGACACGCAGGGTGACATGCAGGGTAACATGCAGGGTGACACGCAGGGTGACATGCAGGGTGACATGCAGGGTGACATGCAAGGTGACATGCAGGGTGACATGCAGGGTGACATGCAGGGTGACATGCAGGGTGACATGCAGGGTAACATGCAGGGTGACATGCAGGGTAACATGCAGGGTGACATGCAGGGTAACATGCAGGGTGACATGCAGGGTAACATGCAGGGTGACATGCAGGGTGACATGCAGGGTGACATGCAGGGTGACATGCAGGGTAACATGCAGGGTAACACGCAGGGTGACACGCAGGGTGACACGCAGGGTGACACGCAGGGTGACATGCAGGGTGACATGCAGGGTAACACGCAGGGTGACACGCAGGGTGACACGCAGGGTAACACGCAGGGTGACACGCAGGGTAACACGCAGGGTGACACGCAGGGTAACACGCAGGGTGACATGCAGGGTGACATGCAGGGTGACATGCAGGGTGACATGCAGGGTAACATGCAGGGTGACATGCAGGGTAACATGCAGGGGTGACATGCAGGGTGACATGCAGGGTGACGTTCAGAGTTACCGCTGCTCCAAAACGTTTCCTCTCTTTGCAACTGAGCGTCGACTCTTCACCCGCAACCGCTGTCACAGTCCAGATGGTTTAGGTGACTCAGCTGTTTCACCACTGTCACACTGACCCACTGACCAGAGTAGTTAGGAGACACTAGTCACTATCAAGTCACTCTATGACTTGAATCATACCTGGCCATTCAAAGACTGAGTTTTTCACACACGGCATCAACACTCATGGTCACTGTAGACAGGCTGTTCTCTCTGTGGAATAGACAAGGTAGTAACCAACATTGTTGGGTTACTGTTGAGTTACAATTCTATTAAATGTATTAAAAAAACAATACATTTAATGACTATTGTATTTATTATTATTATATTATTATTATTATTTAATAATTACCCTGTGACCTTACTATGTCTTTGTCTATGTATTTTCTTTGGTGGAGACTGAAATTTGAACCACTTCTGTAGAATCACCTATATATATATATATATATATACGTGTGTGTGTGTGTGTGTGTGTGTGTGTGTGTGTGTGTATATATATACCTGTTCTCCAGTGTATTCGTTGTCAGCTGCTCTGGTCTTTTCTAGAGAGTTTATCTCGGGGTTGTGAACCGTCACACAGCAGAACCGGTGATTGGTCTTCCTGTCCTTGCTCATATTTCCGTGTGCAGCAGCGTTCCCTCTGACAGCAGAGCGCTTCATTAAGATGTTATCATGACACTCCTGCATCAGAGCGATGCTGCTGCTGCTATGAAGTTTGCTGAATAATTCACCACCGCCTGTTTCAAAAAGTATCATGAAAGATTAATGAATGCATGTGCGCCAAACCGTGTTGCATGCAGCATGTGTATTTGTGTTCCTGCGGTGTACATGAGTGCGCTTGCCTACCGTACATGTGCGCACGTGTGTGTGGTTGATTGTGTGTGTGTGTGTGTGTGTGTGTGTTATCATAGCCAGTTTAGTAGAAATGATAGATGATTGGTGCCATCTGTGGCAGCCAAGTTAAACTGCTTGACAAAACCATTTGTCTTCGGTCTGGTCTTTGTGCCCTGGTCTTCTTGGCGCCAGTCCAGTCCAGTAGAGCAGGAAACGGCGTTGTGGGTTTTAAACATGATGCCAAAACTCTGAACTAGTCAGCCTCAACTAAAGCCCAGGGAACGTTGCTGCAGCCGGTGAATGAACCGCTGTTCCGCTGTGTTCGTGTGTTAGATTGTCTTCTGGAGTAACTGCTGACTGGTGTTGTCGCTAGCCCGGGTCCAGTGTGCTGTCAGAGGGGTCACATGACACAGCCCCAGTGCAGCGTGGGAAAACACAGCAGGCTGACAGAAGGAAAGGGGTCACCTACTGAGATTGACCTTGATGTAGCTGCTGTTATTCTCTCTCTCTCTCTCTCTCTCTCTCTCTCTCTCTCTCTCTCTCTCTCTCTCTCTCTCTCTCTCTCTCTCCCTCTCTCTCTCTCACTTGCTCTTTTCTCTCATACATGCTGATATGGTTTCCTCCCCAGCCAGGGTAAATCAAAGGATGCGCAAGTGTCTGTTCTCTTGCCTGCAGGCGTGAGTGTGACACGATTTACTTGAACTCGGGATTTACTCCGCCGGCATCCATCCCACCTCCTCCTTCCCGCCGCAAAACACCAACGCCGCGTCTCCGTCATCTCGCTTCTTCTTCTGCGTTTTAATATCACGTGAAGTCCTGTCCGTTGAGATTACCCCGAAAGACCCCTACTCTCTCCAGCCTCCTGTCTTCTCCCTGGCAGCCCCGCCATCTGTTGTTCTGGTCCCGGCTGGGGTTTGGCACCGGCTCGCATCCCAGTGAAAACATGAGTTTGACAGTTGTCATAAACATGCCTTGAGTAACAGCCTCGCCATGAAACCATTTAATGATCCTGGCACAGTGTGAGCGCCCGAGATGGAAAACACATTTCCATCAGCGTTTTTTTTTTGTTAAAGTCAGGAGGGAGGGAGGGGGGAGGGGGGAGGGGGGGGGGAGGTGTTGTGATGGGACACACTTGTGCGACGTTGTGTTTGTTCCCCCTCAGCCCTCGGGGAGCGAAGGCCAGACGGGGGACGAGCAGGAGGAGAGAGAGAGGCTGCGCCGAGTCCTCAAACAGATGGGACGAATCAAGTGTCCTAGCGAGGTATGCACTCGCTCTCTTTGTCACTGTGTCTCTCTCCCGTTCTCTCTCTCCCGTTCTCTCTCTCCCTTTCCCGTGTCCTTCATTTCCATTCGTCCACCTTCTCTGTCTTTAATCTCGTATTTTTCCCTCCTCTCTCCTCTCTTGCCAGTTTTGATTTTATTCCTCCTGTGCTTTGTCTGCCTCCCTCTCCCTCTCCCTCTCCCTCTCCCTCTCCCTCTCCCTCTCCCTCTCCCCTCCCCTCTCCCTCTCCCTCCACCTCTCCCTCTCTCTCACCTCCCTCTCCTCCTCTCCCTCTCTCTCCCTCTCCTCTCCCTCTCCCTCTCCCTCTCCCTCTCCCTCTCCTCTCCCTCTCCCTCTCCCTCTCTCCTTCTCCCTCCACCTCTCCCTCTCCCCTTTCCCTCTCCCTCTCCCTCTCCCTCTCTCTCTCCCTCCACCTCTCCCTCTCCCTTTCCCCTCTCCCTCTCCCCTCTCCCTCTCTCCCTCTCCCTCCACCTCTCTCTCTCTCTCTCCCTCCACCTCCTCTCCCTCTCCCTCTCTCTCTCCCTCTCCCTCTCCCTCCACCTCTCCCTCCACCCTCCACCCTCTCCCTCTCTCTCCTCTCCCTCCCTTCCTCCCTCTCCCTCACCTCTCCCTCTCCCCTCTCTCTCTCCTCCACCTCTCCTCTCTCCACCTCTCCCTCTCCCTTTCCCTCTCCCTCTCCCTCTCCCTCTCCCTCCACCTCTCTCTCTCTCTCTCCCTCCACCTCTCCCTCTCCCTCTCCCTCTCCCTCTCCCTCTCCCTCCACCTCTCCCTCTCCCTCCACCTCTCCCTCTCCCTCTCCCTCTCCCTCTCCCTCCCTTTTTTTTTCCCTTTTCGCCTTGTTCTTGACATGTTGCCCAAAACCACATCAACACTCTGCTTCCCATTACTCACTCTAGAGTGCAAAAGGCAGGAGGACGAGACGGAGTGGTGAACAACTCTCTCTCTACGGTGACATTTCTTCATGCTGAAAAATGAGCAGCGTTTCCTCCCGACTTCTTTTGTCTTTTTAACAGCAGCGACCGCAAAATATCGACCAAAGGCGATGATTGTGTTCCATTAAAATCACGCCGTGCTCCACTTACCCAGTTTCGTGTTTAATGTGTGTTTCACTTCTGTCTCATTTCTGTCCCTTTTTATATATCGGCCTCACACACACACACACACACACACACACACACACACACACACAGGGCTGCTCAGCCCACTTCTCCAGCCTGATGGGTTACCAGTACCACCAGAAGCGCTGTGGAAGAGATCTCTCTGAGGAGGAGAAGCCTGTGTTTCTGTGCCAGCACTGTGGGAAGACCTACCGCTCCAAGGCTGGCCGAGACTACCACGTACGCACTGAACACCCCCCGACCATCACGACCACCACCACTACCACCACCACCAACAACAACAACAACAACAACAACAAGGGCATCACCACCGACACCAACAACAACACAGGCAAAGACAGGGTAAGGTCAACTAGGAAGACGCTAATTGTGTTAATAGCGCTAGACATGCTTTTAATAAAATATACTAAAATGCATGCAGTTGTACATTTAGTACTTGCACAAAAACACTGTACACATTGTGCAAATAAAACAAATTGTATTATTTTAAATGTTATATATATTTAGTATATATTTAAAGCTGCACTAGCCACTTTCGCACATTGGCGTCTCCAAATGGCAGCGAGGGGTAACTGTTTGAAAAATTTGAAATGCCCACAAATCATATAACGTGATTTACCACTCAAGTCTACCAACCCAGCCAATCTGCGATGGTTCCTGTGGGCAGAAGAAGACAGAATTTAATTTGGGAAAGTAGGCCGAATCTACGGCGTCTGGATCAGGGGGAATGGGTCGCTCTCTTCTGCTGCAGCCCCACTTGGTTTAGGCTGATAAAACACGTCTTTTACATACACACCTCGCTAACCGAGTTTTACATTACCTGTTTTGTGCCTTCAGAAATGACTCAGAAATTCCTTGCGTATGGAAAAGTGTCTTGCCTCTCTTCCAGGTGATCTCCGAGGAGTCCCCATCCGGAGGCAGGAAGGAGCAGAGCCAGCCGGAGAGGAAGGAGTGGCAGCAGGAGAAAGCACCTCCGGGCCGGCCCAAGGAGAAGGAGAGGGAAGCCAGGGAGAAGGACAGGGAGAAGGACAGGGAGAAGGACAGGGAGAGGCAGAAGGAGAGGGAGCGAGACAGAGAGAAAGCGGCGCAGAACGCGAGCCTGGGCGAGGACTTTGAACGCACCCCCAGCGGCAGAGTGAGGCGCCGCTCAGCCCAGGTGGCGGTGTTCCACCTGCAGGAGATCGCAGAGGACGAGCTGGCCAAGGACTGGGGCACCAAGCGCCGCATCAAGGATGACCTGGTACCTGACAGCAAGAGGGTGAGGAAGTACACACTTATTATACAAGCATGACAAGACAGTGGACATGGAGATAAACACACACACAGTAGGGGAGGGCGATTATCGTGTTTATTATCGCGATTTAATGATGTCATCGTGGCAACTTTTCAAAATCGTTCATTTCGATTGTTATTTAGGCGACAAGAACGAGGAACGTCTAGAAGCGCCAGTTAGCAAAGCAACCAGTGTGTGTGTGTGTGTGTGTGTGTGTGTGTGTGTGTGTGTGTGTGTGTGTGTGCATCAGACGTAACATCACTTTCCCGTGAATGAATGGGCCAAATACTTTCCCCAATACTGCGTTCATGAACTGTCCCCTTAAAAAATACTAGGTGGTATTCAGTCACGTCCCTCCGTGTTCAGACAGGTTTGGACCGGTCGTTTTTGGCGAGCCGCGAGCGAATGTGTCAAGCCGGGCAGGAAGTCAGACACAGGAACGGCATACAGCATCCGGTCGATTTCAAAATAAAACAAATTCCAAAATAAAACAAAACAAATAAAATAATCGTTCATTAATCGTAATCGAGGTAAAAGTTTGAAATAATCACGATATTGATTTTTAGTCATATCGCCCACCTCTAATACACATACATACACATAGGCTAGGAAAAAGATGACCTTCTGTTTGACATCCAACAGATAAACATGTCCCCCAGTCTCCCCCAGTGTGTTTCTCTGCACGCCTACACACTCTGTAACCTCATGATACTACAGTGCATGTTGACGTAGATGCTCCTTTTCCTGCTGTTTAGTTAAACTACACCCGTCCTGGCCTCCCCAACTTCAGCCCTGAGCTACTGGAGACCTGGAAGAATGAGGTCAAGGAGAAGGGCTTCATCTGCTGCACCAATGGAGTAAGAACCTTGACTGGATGGTTTAATGTGTCACCATGTAGTCAGTAAATCAGTTCACACGTTTGACTGGAAAAATACATTGGCTCAGTGATAACAGTAATCCACTTGTTTCATGTGAACAAGGACCGTGGGAGTTTACATCACTGATCTCTGATCTCTGCTTTGTCACAGAACTGTGAAGCCGTCTACTCCAGTGTGTCAGGACTCAAAGCCCACCTAGCCAACTGCAGCCAGGTACCAACATCCACCTGTCTTCACTGTCCTCGTGTCCTCCTAGGACATTGGTTTATTGGTTGATTGGTTGATTGGTTTATTGGTTGATTGGTTTATTGGTTTATTGGTTTATTAGGATCCCCATTAGCTGTTACAAATGGTAACAGCTACTCTTCCTGGGGTCCACATAGAACAGTATACAAACAAACACACACAAAGCAAACTACATAGTAAAGGTAACAGAGAAAAATAAAAATAAATAGATAAATAAAAATAACATCAATAAAGAAAATAGTGAACATCACATTTACATCGCGCCTCTCCATATAAAAGTGCTTCCCATGCACCAAGGGAAGAGGGCGGGACAGGAAGTGGGAGGGGGGAGAAAGAGAAAGAGATCTTGAGGATGCAGAGTTCCCAGGTGTTGCCAACCTCAAATACCAAGAGTACATCAGATGATGACGAGGCTGATGGAGACGAAGGGGAAGCCCCAAGATCCATAGCGAGACTTATGCAAGATGTATGCAGAAACATAAGGAACCAGCTGTTCTGGTTCCTGCTTCTCCTTTTATCCTTCTCTTGTTAAAAATACATTTCTTAATTTAACAGTAAGTAGGTAAGTAGCACGACAGAATAGGCAGCAAACAAAACAAAAACAATTGAAACAGTTGGAGAAATGTGTGCATGAGCAAATGATGGCAAGTGCAGACATTTAAAAATACATTCTCTACTACTACTATCTATACTTTACATTCTCTACTACTATCTATACTTTACATTCTCTACTACTGTCTATACTTTACATTCTCTAATACTACTATTTATACTTTACATTCTCTACTACTACTATTTATACTTTACATTCTCTACTACTACTATCTATACTTTACATTCTCTACTACTACTATCTATACTTTACATTCTCTACTACTATCTATACTTTACATTCTCTACTACTGTCTATACTTTACATTCTCTACTACTACTATCTATACTTTACATTCTCTACTACTACTATCTATACTTTACATTCTCTACTACTGTCTATACTTTTCAACAGCGTTGACAAGGCTGCGAAATCCACATGGCTTTAGATTCATTAACAAAGTATTGCATGGTTTAGTTTATTTAGTTTATTAGGATCCCCATTACCCAAGGCAACAGCTACTCTTCCTGGGGTCCACATGAACACAAAATACATACAAAATACATTCAAGAAATCACGATACAATTAAAAGAAAATAACGATGGACAATTAAAAAAAAAATACATACAAAATACGAAATACATACAAGAAATCTCAATACAATGAAAAGAAAATAATAGACAAGAGATGGTTTTAAGGTGAGCAAAGTGTATATCTCTGTGTGTGTGTGTGTGTGTGTGTGTGTGTGTGTGTGTGTGTGTGTGTGTGTGTGTGTGTGTGTGTGTGTGTGTGTGTTGCAGGGAGGTGGTGAACTGGGGAAGTACACCTGTCTGATCTGTCAGAAGGAATTCAGCTCAGAGAGCGGCGTCAAGTACCACATCAGCAAGACGCACTCGCAGGTGGGCTCACAACTCAATCACACCATCATCATCATCCACAGTCAACCTGAAGGGGACCTTTTAATCAAGTGTGTTTCGTTTGCGTAGCGTTCTGTAGTACTAGTACCATCAGTTGTTAACACTGATAGGCACCGCTGATGTTTGTGTGAACGCAGATAAAGTGGTTGGCTAACAACAGTAGGAAGGTTGTAGATCCTGATCCTTCTTCACAGCTTGTGTTGGATTGAACAGTAGGGGGGCGATAATCGTGTTTATCATCGTAATCGCGATTTAATGATGTCATCGTGGCAAATTTTCAAAATCGTTCATTTCGATTGTTATTTAGGCGACAAGAACGAGGAACGTCTAGAAGCGCCAGTTAGCAAAGCAACCAGTGTGTGTGTGTGTGTGTGTGTGTGTGTGTGCGCGCGCATCAGATGTAACATCACTTTCCCCGTGAATGAATGGGACAAATACTTTCCCCAATACTGCGTTCATGAACTGTCCCCTTAAAAAATACTACGTAGTATTCAATCACGTCCCTCCGCCCCGTCCAGTAACGCCGTGTTCAGACAGGTTTGGACCGGTCGCTTTTTGTGAGCGAATGTGTCAAGCCGGACAGGAAGTCAGACACAGGAACGGCATAGAGCATCCGGTTAATTTCAAAATAAAAGACATTTCAAAATAAAACAAAACAAATAATAGAATCGTTCATTAATCGCAATCGAGGTAAAAGTTTGAAATAATCACGATATTGATATTTAGTCATATCGCCCTCCCCTATTGAACAGTAACATTGTTTTGATTTGCCGTAGAACTGGTTCCGTGCAGCAGCCAGCCACATGGTCTCCAGCAGCAAAAGCAAAGCGCCGGAGAACAATGAAATCAAAGCCGAGGTGAGGAACGGCGCCACCACCGGCAAGAAGAGGGGCCGCAAGCCCAAAGAGCGGCCCCCCGCGGTGGCCCCGCTCCAGACAAAAACTCCAGCACCACCCGGCACCACTCAAAACTCAACCCCCACCCTCGGCCCTTCCTCCGACCCAACACAGACCCCCACCCAGACCCCCGTCCCGACAGACGGCGGGAGTCCGGGCCAGAACAGACAGCCCGGTGCCTCCGCCACCAGACGGAGCAAACCCAAGATGCTGTCGTTGTCAGAGTAGCGCCGCCGCCACTGACCCGGGGGCCAGAGATCCATTAATGTTACGCCAGGAAGCTAAAAGACCTTACTGACGCCACGAGGACTTGAGGCACCGAGAAGACAGCGGAAGAAAACCCTCGAGAAGTAAAACATTTAGACTTTAAAACCCTACAGTTAATGTATCTGCTGTTATAGACAGTACTCATGTGTAACAGTAGCATCTTATTTCGCCATTTCACTTTTGTCTCCTTTTGAAGGCGCACATTTCAGTTTCTCTACTCACAACAGGGGTGTTAACTGTAATTGAAGGTAAAATCCTGATTTCTACATGGATAGCGTTTTCTAAATTGAAGTAGTATTCCAGATGAACTGAGTGTAATTCCCTCTACGAGTCTGTGGGTTCATGTTGTGTTGGAGAGGTTTTAAAAAGGATATTCTATTAGCATGGTGAAGTCATTTAATGATAGCTAGTGTTTTCACATTTTTTTCCACGGATGTACTGTACTGTGTACATAAACAATATCTATATCTATATATCTATATACTCAAAGCAATGATGCCATCTATCATTTTCAAGCCAGACAGGTCAAATTGGATCATGAGCAATCTGAATTATTTGCAGTGCGTGCTACAGTGCAATGTTGTGTTTGTTGATCTTTGTTTTGGATTTATTTTTATGCTTTTGGGTTTTTGTTTTTGTTTGTTTTTTGTTTTTTTAATGTTTTATAACAACCAAATGTCTTATAAGCTAAAATGTTAGTCAATGGTCAGTTGTTAATCATATTCCACTGTTTTCGCTAACAGCTGTGTTGCTGTCATTTGGATTTTGGTTCCTATTTTTATTTCATTTCAACGTCATTTATTTCAAAGATTATCCTTGCATCCCACGATGGTGAAAGGTATCTGCTCTGACTACGACTGTCAAAAGATAATTTCCACGGTTCTTTTACACGAAGCATATTAAGCAGAATATCCACATGAAGTGAAAGGGTTTGAGATTTCCATCAGTAGGGTTTATGATATTTTATTCAGCTACAATAATACTAAATATGACGTTGTTTAATTGATAGAACACTTGAAGTATACTGTCTGAAAATAGGATTGACTAATGCTAAATGTTGGACAGAAGGAGGAATTGTGTGGAAAGCTTATTGCACCTTTGCGGCACAATCAAATGAGATACCACCATCTAAAGGAAGGCCGAGGCCAGACCAGGCTTCTGCTTTAGCTTGAATCAAAGAGCTGAGGAGAGAATTCAACTATTATCTTTTGTAGAGAGGTTGAGGATGATAATCTTTTATGAAACAGAAAACCTGCAAATGAAGATTCACATATTGTGTATATGAATTGATTCGTGGTCGCTAAAAGCTATTGTCTTGCACTTTAACCCTTCCCGCTCCCCTCTTGTATTTTTGCACTCCAGGAGTATTCAACCCAACCTAGTTGCTGTAAAGCACAGAAGCGGGATTATCTTAATCTCAGATAAGATAAACTAGAGAAAAACAAATTTGTGTTTAGATGGGTAATGAGCAGCATGTTCAATTCTTGCTAGTTAGTATCTGTGATCCAACATGACCACATAGTTATAACACACCACACAAAGCCATAACTGGTCTTGTTGAATGCAAGGCTGCTCTAATGTTAGCTTAGCTTCAGATTAATGAAACATCCAATATTATAAAGTTACTTTAATTTAAAATCTAAATGTGTGCAATCAGAGAGTAATATTTTCACTTTAACACATCTAAAGTAGATACTTGAATCCGCAAAGTTATATTAATGATTTGAACAAATTAAAGATCCATAAATATTTGATTTATATTTGCAGTGTATGTCCATAATAAAAAATGACTTGCTTGCTAAAAAATGACAGATCATAGATCTATTTTATATTATCTTGTGTGTATTACCTAGATAGCAATCTGATAGCTTTGGGAGGGTACAAAGTTGTGATGTGAGGGTATTCTGGTACTAAGGGTGCTTTACTTGCCACTCTACCTTAAGGACTGCTGAAGACACCGGATACTACTCAGTAAGTCCACGATTTCATCCTGCCATCTTCTCCTCACCGGCAAGTCCTCTGAATTTTGCACCAACAAACGTCAACGTCATCATTAAAATCAAGCAGTGATGTCAACGGAGCATTTTCAAAAACAGTTTGAAACGTATATGTGTGTCCCAGGTGGTGTCATCCCTACACCGTGACCTTTTATATTTTAAAGCTAAGATTTGTTTGAGCTGAATTCCTCCATTTTTAATCAACTGATGGAGTACGTTCAGGTGGGGATGACTATGCATGTGTCTGTCTCTCGCAGTGGGATAGACCTTTTCCTTTTATCCAGGTTCAGCTGATGGAGAACATAAGTTAGACAAGCACTGATGGGTCCTCTGACCTTTTCAATAAGAGTTGTCCAGACCTTGGCCTAGTAACTGTGTATGTGTATGAAGTCAGTTAGCACCTTTAATATGACTGGATGTCAGGAATGGTAACACTTCCTCGTTGAGTGTTATGCTGTGGCACAGAATCAGTTCATCAGCTGCTTGTTACCTGTTTCATTGATAACGTCACATTGACTGTGTTTACCTAACAAGCTTTGGTGTTGCAATATGATAGTTTAGCACTGCTTTAAACAGTGGGTATTTTCTATTTTATCACACCCTTTACTATCTGTCTTCCTATGATGTGGAAACCACATATCCCGCAGTGTGTGTTAACTGCAACATGTTTAGAGAGTACAGCAATACACCATATTTAGCTGGTTTTGTTGGCTTGCTGATATTTTGATATTGATAAGTGTAATCTCAAAATTGTATGGCTTTTTTCACTCCCCTGCGTTTGTTTGTTTGTTTGTTTGCTTTGAAAATGCTTTTACATATTATGAAATCTAAAAAAAAAAAGGTTGAAAAAAATTTGTAGTCCTCAAAGAACATTGTAGGCCTATGTGTTGGCATACACTGTTATTTTATCCATTTTGATGATGCACATAAATTGAGCTTTTTCAGTACACGATGACAAACACATTGAGGGAGTCCTTTATTACTATCTATTCAATATGGGACAACAAGGCGTCTGTATGTGTGTTTGTTTCTGTATTTAGTGCACTTACTATACCATGAAATAGGCTTGAATTAGGAGTGTTGTTGGAGCTTTCTAGTTACCTGGACTGTGTGTGGTGTGACTTTTGTACCTGAGGAAACAGCAGGCTCAAGTGTCTTCCCTTTGTCAGCAATGTTAAATCCCCCAACCGAAGTTAATCCTTAGAAATCCCCTTGGACGGCTTCCTAATTTTGCCCTTTCATTTGGACAGCAGCGGTGCGTTTTGTATGCCGCCTACGTTAAAAGCAGGAAATGGCATCCACCCATATTGACTAGGACATTGTGATGAAACTCTGAGCGTTGTAAGAGATGATGTTGTAGATTATACCTGGCTATGGTAGGTAGGTTACAGGTGAAAATGAGACTAATGATGTTCCCGCGTTTGTATTAAAGGTGTCCATATCTGAAATTAGGCTGTATAGTACCTAACATCGGAGGCATCACACCTCCTTTGAGTCTGAGCTGTTACAATTTTTTTTCCAAAACTTGTTGTATTACCTGTGCATTATTATCCCTCAACTAATTAATAAAATGTTGTTGACTAAGTTTGTGTCAACTGTTATCTATAGTACATACAATACTAACACATAAGTAGTCAAATATTAGATAAAGTAGTCAAAATTCACATGAAGCTGACGTCATCAGCAGGTCTAAGATCCACCTACACGTGGCCTGTTACAGCTCGCTCATGCCAGCGTTAGGAAAGGCCCGTCTATCGTTTTGAACACTGCACATGCTTTGCAGATCGCAAAAAACGGACACGGTGCATTCTGGGATTTGACGTGCGCCTCGCGCCGGCGCCACCGCAGCCATAGCGATTCCGAAACGCAATATGACTACAAATCCCATGGTGCCCCAGCCGTTAGCTCCCCTCTGAACAGCTGATTGTCAACACAGGGGGAAAACAATGTCTGCCATGAGCAGAGAAGGAAGGGTCTCAAAGATGGAGAGCGAAGAGAAAACTTCCTCAGTGTCTAACAGGTAAAACGATTTGAATTCAGGGAGGGCTCGAGAGGCAGGGGGGGGGGGGTCACGAAATGCTTGATGGGAGGAAATGTTTAGATTCGGTGGCAACAAGCACGAGCTGACCAGGCGGTTACAGAGGAAGTCGCCGTGCTCGCTGGGTCACAGTAATGGAAGCCAGGAAGTTAAAATGTAACCAGCATTTTATAGCAGATGTACTGTGAACAGCGAGTACCGCTCCGCTCGTGGTGTCGGTACACGCGTGCGTGACGCTTATCACCATTTCTCTCCCATGTGGTTATTACGCGTTACCAAATCAGGTACACGAGGTGCCCTCATAACATCACTTCTTTGTCGTGGTCTCAACAATAACCTAGGCTAAAAAATACAAATATCAAAAACACGAAAAAAGACGCAGATGGGGATAGAGCAAAAAAAAAAGATGAAGTCATTTAGGGGAAGAGGAGTGTGGCGCGTGGGATTCTGGGGTGTCACTGCAACACGAGCTCCACTCACTGCTGATAAAGGGAGTGATCTATCCTCACAGGGCTACACGTGGGGCTAGCATGCCATTTATATGACTAAGATAACACATATATGGACACAGACTGGGAGTCACACTTGATGCCAGTCTGGATGTGGAGTCCCTATCAGCTCTGAGACTGCCTGGTCCCTTATTGAGCCACAAGAGGGCGTCACCTACACCGGTGTTGTGTACGCTGCTGTGTCGGTGCTACTCCTTGGGTACACCCATTACATTCATACCACAAGCATCAAAGTTATACCCACACAGTGTTATTTAAAGTACACAACTTTTATGACTTCATGTGTTGATCATGTGAAGTTGGCAGGAATACAGACCTCAGCGCTTCCACACCCAATTACACAACACTGCCCCAGTTTCTGAGATGGATGAGAGTAAGGGCTTGGCATTTGGGTCATGTCCAAATAATTTATAGCTTGATGGCCTTACTTTACCTCAGCACACCACGCCCATCAAGACTTTTGAGTCTATTCGGGGAATTTTATTTGAGATAAATAATAACAAAAATAGCATTTGTCTTACTGTACTTAAAGTGGAAGTCTCTCAGCATTGCATCAGCTTGGGACTCTAACCCCAGGGGGCGTCTCTGTTGCCATAGAGAGAAATATGCCGAGTGTCTGGCATAGCAACGGGTTCAGGGACCGTTGAGTTTGCGTCTAGTTTTGCAGCTGTCTTTGACTCCAGGTTACAGGAACAGCAACTGTCTGAAAAACACGAAGGAGATAATAATGCACTTGTGTCCCTCCCCTGCAGTTTCACCGAGCAAGTAAACAGGAAGTAGATTGTTCCAAGCCCATTCTCCAAATATTTGTAAACCCTTAAGTGTTGGTTTAAACGTTAGAGCATGTCTACATGGTTAGCGACCCGTCCGGCTGCAGCCTGGCCGGGTCACCGGTTTGTTTTTGCTGCACTGGAGAACAATTAATGTGTCTCCTCTGATCTCTGAGAATTATTTGCTTGTCTGTACACATTTTGGCCCCCGGTGGTGGGTGTTTGTGTGTGCATGTGCGTGTGCATGTGCGTGTGTGTGTGCGTGCATTGCCCAGAGCCATACCTCACCCTGTCAGCTGATAGAGCAGTTGAGGCAGTGTTGGGTTTCATCATGCTGTTTATTCACCACTCTTTTGTGTGTGTGTGTGTGTGTGTGTGTGTGTGTGTGTGTGTGTGTGTGTGTGTGTGTGTGTGTGTGTGTGTGTGTGTGTGTGTGTGTGTGTGTGTGTGTGTGTGTGTGTGTGTGTGTGTGTGTGTGTGTGTGTGTGTTTACTGCCATGCTGACATCTCCAGACTCCGGTGTCAGGCACAGTCCCTGCTGGGGAGCAGCACATCGCCTCCCCTCTGCCCTTCCTCGTGTCGTCTTTTTCTTTTTTTTTCCTCCCTCCCTTTCCCTCCGTTGCTCCCTCGCTCCCCCTCGTCACCTCTCCGACAGAGCCTGAAGCGTTGTGGACTCAGACAACGGTGCAAACAACACAACACAATAAAAGGCTGTTTTGTTTCTCTCTTCTTCTTCAGCCTCTCTCTGTCTCTGTCTGCTGTTTCCTCTTTCACCTCAAGGGAAATATTGCGACAGTGACCATCAAAGACAGATGACCCAAGCGTGGCGTGTGCATGTGTGTGCACGTGCGTGTGTGTGTGCACGCTAGGAGTGGGCAGGTCTGGCTCTAACCTGATGCTATTAATACCACCTAACGGACATAATCTGGAGGATAGGTTATCCTCTTACATTTGTTGACCAGACGAGTGAGGGGAGGGCTAGAAAACCGAGCGGTAGCTTCATTTGAATGCACTCTCGGTACCCTCTCTCTCTCTCTCTCTCTCTCTCTTTTTCTCTCTCTCTTTCTCCCCCTCTCTCTCTCCCAAAGTGACAGTACCCTCTCTCTCTCCTTCTCTCTCTTCCCCCCCCCCTCTCTCTCTCTCTCCCCTCTCCCCCCGCTGAATGGAAATGGAAAGCAAAACATGTGTAAAGCATAGTTTCGTTTCTCATCCCTGACGTTCCTCCTTCTCTCCTCCCCTCTCTCTCTCTCTCTCTCTCTCTCTCTCTCTCTCTGTGGTGGTGTTGTAACAGAGAGGAGTGGTACTAAGTGCTGTGTTGTGTTTGAGTGTGTGTGTGTGTCTGTGTGTGTGTGTGTGTGTGTATATATGGTGTATATCTACTGGCAGTAATACTTAAAAACAACAAGTAGTGGAGTACCCACCGTGGAAGCTTCCCGGTATTTTCTCCAGTTATGAACTCTCTACCGGCGTTCTCAGGAGCTAGAATATCTGGCTGCTGGACTCTCAGATCTGACGGCAGGTAAGCGCCTCACATTCGTTTATTTATTCATTTATTTATTTGTTGTTGTTTCCTTAATCTTTTTCTTACTGTTAATAAGCTCCAGGTTTTGAGTTGTTGCTCAGCCGCTCCTTTGTTGGGGATAATTGCCTCCAAAGTGAAATCTGGATTGACAGGAATGACAACTCGAGGGTTTAAAGAAAATTGCCGTCAGGTTTTCGTTGGCACGGGTTGAGCTTGAGGAAAGTTTGAGTCTTGTCTGTTTTGGGGGGGTGTGAGTAGTGTTCCCATGGCGTCCACAAGTGCAGTGTTGTCTGCTGTGAGGCGTTCAGGTGTAGTTGCGTCAGGTCAATGTGTGTAATGAACGGTGTGTAGCATTATGAGGACCCTCCACAAACCCAGACGGTCTTAAGCAGGGTGTATTTACAGGGTGCAGAAGGAAGCACATGTATCTGTGACCCTGCGTCTCATGTATCTCTGGCCCCCTGCTGACCGGAGGGGCTGCTGGTCATTCCCACGTCTGGTCCGGTTTGGTCTCAGGTGCCCAGCGCTACGACCACATGTCATACTTGCTTTCCACAGAGGTGCTTCCACAGCTCAGTGTTTTTTCAGTGTTGTGGAGCTCTGTGTACTGTACTGTACTGTACTGTAACCATGGGACAAGGGCATGATTCAGCCCAGCCAACTAGGCTAATCTTTTATGGCACCCGGGTTTGGTTTTAACTGATAACGCAGCGGGACTGTGCTGTACTGGATGCGTGCTCTCTGTCGCGGCTACCTCAGCGACCGAACGCTTCCTCGCCACGCTTGCAGGAGTAACGTCTCTGACTCGCGGCGTGTTGCTGGAGGTGGTGTGGCCGTTAACCCGCCGTGTCCCGATATTCCCAGGGTATGAACGAGGCCGGTGGAAAGTCAACAAAGGATGCTTTATTCCACAAAAAAACGGGTCGATTACAAAATAAAAGCCTCCACCTGGGGTCTTAACTCTCGGTTATATGGTGCACAAAAACAAACAATTTGGCTACTCCTACGCCTACGGTCAAAAAACTGTTGCTCCACCTCCTGCCTGCTCCATCGACTAACGTTCCTCAGTCTCTTTGGCCCAATCCCAACGTCCCCCCTAAGCCTGAACCCTCACAGACTTAACTGACTCACCTGGTAAGTGCTTGAGTGCGAGAGGCTGCAAGGACTCCAAATCGTATAAGTAGGAATGGGACAGCAGTTTGCGACATATCGCGTTACCTTGACGACACCAAAAAAAATGTATGTACGATTGTGGGTTTTGGGACTTTTTATTTTAGGTTTTTAACTTTCTTCACCCAGACTCTTGTCTTACAGAGTGGACAAGAGGTAATTGTCAAATAATCAATTGACTCGTTTTGTCAAAACAGCATCATCAAGCAAAGATTTAAATAAATGGTTGATGAATAAACATTTGTCCTTCCATTTGTTTACGTTGTTTTTTTTTCACCGCTTCCGGGTTTCCCCTGGTAACCCCGTATTTATCGTCACAACGCTATGAACTGTGGGTAATTCCCTCAAGCAAAGTGCTGCAGCGATGTGGACTTACAGAAAGTGTGCACAAAGGGCTCAAAAAGTCTTCGAGAGAGAGAGAGAGCCCTCATGCACTAAACCCTAAACCCTCGTGGACTTAGCGGGATTGCGCCTCAAAGTCCGTGAGTCCGTGAGGGGGACGTTGGGCCTACGAACGAATGGAGCCCCGATCAGCCTCCTACATTGACCCCCTGACTACAGCTCAGGGGGTCATGGGTGAGATAAGATAACTCCCTCCTGTGTGACTCAACTTTGACCCCTCGACACTCCACCTGCAGCAATTTGTGATCCATAAAAATGCTTCGGCGCAGGCCGGTGAAATCCTAGAGACAGAGAAGTGGCTGAAGAACATGATCTGGATGCTGACTCAGAGAAATAGACGTAGAGGAACAGGGGGGGGGGGGGTTGCTGTAGTTCACTGACGTATTGTAGGACAGTTATGGGCCAGATGAATAAGACACCCAGTTATTATTTCACTGTCTTATGAAATTTGACTTTGTATACTGTATATAGATATGAGTATACACCACATATGCTTCAGATGTCTTCAGTCCAGACTCCGGTAAGGGAGGTTAAGTTGTTTCCAGGGAAAGTTGGGTCTCGCCTGGCTCCAGTTCTGGTTGCACTGTGGTCTGCATCTTAATGAGCTGAATTTGAATGCTTCCTCTTCTTCACACCCTTCTTGCAATGTCACAAGATCAGACTCTGTAAAGAATGATCTGCTGGTTGGAGGAACTACAACTGAACTCTTGTTGAAATATTATTGCAAAAGCGGACGATGCAGTCTGATGAAATACAACCTGCAGTGTGTTTTACCTGATGTTGTTTTTGCACAGCAGAGGTGGTCGGCCGAGGTTTTTTACTTTGACTAGCCTGGAGAGTTTATGCAACTCGCATAATGTAGTTGGGTCACATGGACCTGGACCTGCTTGACATGGGCTTGTTAGGGCCATGGTCTGCTTTGGGTTGTGCATGTGCAGTTCCCCTTAATAACATTGTAATGCTCCTAGTAGGGTTGTGCCATATCACACCGTTCACGATAATACCGGTATACATTTATACACGAAAAAAAAAAAGTGTCATATCATGATATTAACGATATAGCTGCGTGATGTCGTGTTGATGCATTTGCATATTCTAGCACACCAGCGCCTCTGATGAGGATTTAGTAGGTAAAGGGGAGCTGGAAGTGGTGTTACAGCTAAAGGTGGAAACACAACAAACTTGTTTCACCACTTAAAGCAAAAACACACACGAGTACGAGGACAGTCAGAAGTCGCGTGACGAGAGTTCAGCAGCTGGTGATGTGCGACCCGAAGGCAGGCAAATGACGCCAACTCAGCCGAGCATAGCTGGAGCACTCGCTAGTAGCATATTCTGACTTATGTTGTCACTATTTGCACTAATAAATGCTGCTGCAATCACCAATAAAACATTGTTCAGGATTTATTTTTTCATATCGTCATGAATATCGTTACCGCAAATTACCCTGAAATATCGTGAAACCCTCAATATGATATGTTGGTGCACCGGTAGCAGTTGGACCACATAGGACACAACACTCCCCTAAGGAAGGTGTGAGAACAGAACGTTAAACCATGACAGGAGGGAACACAACACCAGTCCAACTAAGCCCCCTCTCTTAAGAGGCGATCTGCAGCTCCACCGTTACATAACCAAACGGAAGTGTGTCTGTGGTTTGCATATCTGGTCGCTGAAGGAAACCCAGGTCCCGGAGAGGGAATGTCACCCTGTGTAATAACAGGAAGACAGTTTTGTATTTTTTTGTCTTATTTTCAAAGGTTTTGCAGCATGTTTGAAGTCATTGTTTCTGATTAGCTTCTAGTCGTCGTGTCTCGAGTGCAAATGTTGAGACAAAGACTGTGATGGTTGTTTGAGACCACCTCCACAAACGATGCCTCTTGTGTGTTTATTGCCGTACAGTGGCGGTGGCGAGGGCTCCTTGGACCGGCTCCTCCCCTCGGTCAGCACAGGCCTGTCCCCGAGGAAGAGGACCACCAGCCAGTGTAAGTCTGAGCCTCCTCTCCTGCGCACCTCCAAACGGACCATCTACACCGCCGGACGCCCGCCCTGGTACAACGAACATGGAACTCAGTCCAAGGAGGCCTTCGTCATCGGTGAGACGCCCAAAACAGATGCACAATGATTCTCTTTATTTTTTCCCTCCACATCTTTGCTTCAGTGCATCATCCCAGAAATGAGAAGCAAAACATCAACATATTTATTTTTGTAAACTTGAAAAAAGCTGTTACAAATGTCTCAAAATACATTGGTGGTTCAAGCACATGTAGAACAGAATAGATTCAAGATTCAAGAAGTTTATCTGTCACATACACACACAGGGTGTGAGTGAAATGAAGAAGTGGCAATGCTCAACGGAAATGTGCAAAGGGCAACAAGTTCACAGTATTTACAATAAAAAATATATATATATTTACAGTATTACAGAAAGGGCTCTATATAAAAAACAACACAATATTTACAGTATTACAGTAAGAGCTCTATATAAAAAAAAACAATATTTACAGTATTACAGTAAGAGCTCTATAAAAAAAAACACAATATTTACAGTATTACAGTAAGAGCTCTATATAAAAAACAACACAATATTTACAGTATTACAGTAAGAGCTCTATAAAAAAAAACACAATATTTACAGTATTACAGTAAGAGCTCTATATAAAAAACAACACAATATTTACAGTATTACAGTAAGAGCTCTATAAAAAAAAACACAATATTTACAGTATTACAGTAAGAGCTCTATATAAAAAACAACACAATATTTACAGTATTACAGTAAGAGCTCTATATAAAAACAACAATATTTACAGTAAGAGAACTTTGGAAATAAAAATATAGTAATAAGGGAAATTGTATGTATGTAATATAATATAAATGATGTGTAGAAATGCTGCCCATCCGTGTATTGTACTGTATTAGGAATGTGAGTAGATTAAAAGTGCCTCGTCCTGAAGATCCAAACCTTTGAGCCTGGACTCACCTTGTTGGGAAAGCAGTGCATTAGCAGAGCCTCAGTAAGTAGATAAGAGGTGTCTTTGATTAGAAGGACAGATAAGCAATCACCATATTTACCGCTAATGGCTATTGACGAGCTCATTCTGTGTCATTATTGACATTTGAACCGAGCCAGGGGTGGTGAGGGATACTGGAGAGGGAGGCGTGTCCCGCCTGAAAACATCCTGCTGTGTTAATGAGGATGTTGAGGTTGAGCTAGTCAGCCGGTCTACCTGTCTCTACATGCTAACGGCAGAGTCAAGGTGCCTCGTAATAAGCTTCACATGGGCTTGTTGTTAGCTTGCTCTCACCGAGGAAATGTATTTCATATGTGTACATGTATTGTGTTTTCATCCCATGACTGTTGTGCTGCTGCAGGTCTGTGTGGCGGCAGCGCTTCAGGAAAGACCACGGTGGCCAGGAAAATCATCGAGGCTCTAGATGTGCCATGGGTCGTCCTACTCTCAATGGACTCCTTTTACAAGGTGTGTGTGTGTGTGTGTGTGTGTGTGCGTGCACGCTATTAACATGAATTGATGTTTTAGAAACCAGAAGGCACATGGAGAGCACCAACCTCTGACGAGACAAATCAATTCTCCATTAGTTTCTTAGTTATGGCTGCAAAACGTCAGACAGACAAACCAACGGGGAAGATTAAAGTTCTGTAAAATGATTAATGAATTATTGCACTCACACAGATCATTGATTGCGATATCATGAAACCACAAACACTTCACAATTAAATGAAGCTGCAAGCAAAAAGTTCCCAACTTAATATCATTGAATCTTCCTTGTGAAAACGTCTTATCATTTTACTGAATACAGATATCAATATCCCAAAAAAGAATTGTTCCCGTGGTTACCAAATCCAGACACGAGTACAGATCGACTCTTTCAGAGCGTTGACAGGAAAGCCCCGATTTCACCTTCATATATTCCAGACATTTTATATTCTAGAGACTAAAATCTTGACATCAGCTGATCCCAAACTGTCCCTTTTAATGTTACTCCATCTCTGTCTGGTCTGGCTGCTAACCCTGCACTAGGGTGAGAGAGAGAGGAGAGAAGAGAGAGAGAGAGAGAGAGAGAGAGCGCAGATGGGATTCTCTTTTGATCCCCGAGGGAAAATGAGGATGACAGGAGAGAATGAAGAGGAAGGAAAGGGAAGAGAGATAACATGCTAGCAGGCGGGTGAGTAAAAAAAAAAGAGCATAGTGACGAGCAGGACAGGGGAGAGAGCAATCAACTGAGAGCCATCAATCTCACCCCCCCCCCCACCTCCACCACCTCCACCCACTCTCTGGTTATGTAATCCCGTCACAACCTGACAGCCGTGGTTCAGATTCAGAGGAGGAGGAATTTACCCGGGGTCGACCAATCACCGCAGCACACAACACATACCGGCTAGCGGACTGCACCTGCCGTTTAGTGAGGAATGGTTGGCGTGTGAAGCGATGCCTCGGGGGTGTTGCTCTTTTTTTAAAAACCCCCCGGCCCTCCCTGCACCCCCAGAGGGCCCGGCGTCTGAGAAACCACTTCCTCATGCTGAGTCTGCGATTGGTTGACTCGAGAAGAAGGGGGCGTGGGTGTCAAGAGACTGTGCCGCCACATGCCAGATCTGGCTCGACCACCTTCAGCTCACACACACACACACACACACACACACACACACACACACATAACATCTCCTGGTACAGACGTCACGAGGGGGGAGGGGGGGGGCATGATGTTCTCTTCCCGCCTAAATTTAGGTCCGCTAACCTCGACCGCTCTCCAACAATGTGTGTGAGATTCAGTGTGTCCCGAATGCTTATTTGTGCATGTGCAATTATACGCTTGGAATGAGAGAGAGAGAGAGAGAGAGAGAGAGAGAGAGAGAGCGAGAGACACTTTGAATGAATCATCAGTGTGGCAAGGTTGTTGTAATGTCATATTCCAACATTGTCCTCAGGTCCTGTCCCCGGAACAGCAGAGCCGGGCCGCCAGTAACGACTATAACTTTGACCATCCTGACGCCTTCGACTTTGGCCTGCTGACACACACGCTGCGCAAACTCAAACTGGGCAAGAGTGTGAAAATCCCCGTGTATGACTTTACAACACACGGCCGCCAGAAGGAGTGGGTAAGCGTGCACGTGGTCGTGCGCCGTGGAAGCTAATGAGCTAATGAGAACGGCTCATCTCAGTTTCTTACCGTTACACCGAAGAGGCTTTTGATCTCTCTGGCCGGTCCCGATGGTCACCGACCGACCATCGTCACGACTTCACTGTCCCATAACATCTCCAGTTCAAGTTCAAGAGTTTTATTCGTCACATACATGTACATGCAGTGAAATGCAAAGTGGCAATGCTCACGGGAATGTGCAAAAGGGCATTATACAAAATATTTAACAGTAAAAAAAACAGCACAATATTTACAGTGCGAAAGAAATATAAAAATACAATAATTACAGTAGAGCTCTTATATAAAGCAACACACAATATGTACAATAAGAGCACTTAATAAAATATAAAATATGAAGTGTATGAAGTCGTCTGTGTCTGTAGGTTTACATGTTGTAAACGTGCGTCACATGTTTACAAGCGTGCACGTGTCTCCACCACAGAAAACGGTGTACGGAGCCAGCGTTATCATCTTCGAGGGAATCATGGCCTTCGCAGATAAAGAGCTGTTGCAGGTAGGGCGAGGTTGCATGTCCGCGTGTTGCGTCAGGGTCGGTGGACTTCCTGTCCAGCTCTGTTTACTGCCCTGAACCGGTGTAGTCTATGCTGCCAAATATAACAAGCTTAGCACACAGTTTAATCTTGCATTCAGACTTATCAAGCGCATGAGATATATTTTATTGAAGTTTATCTTACGATGCTAGCAGATAAGTTAGCTGGTTTGTTAAGCAAAGAAAGAATAAATGTCTCTTTCACTAGTAAATGTCTTTAAACAAGTTATAATATCATGACAAGTGAAAGCATCATCTACCACTGCAGTAGGTAGTAAACCTCTTAAAATCAGCTTGATAAGGCTGAATATGAGATCATAAATCTAGCCTGTTATTGTTGTCATATATATATTATATGTTGTCTGTATGGAAATGTATGTTCTAACTGTGCTAGTAGGAAGTGCAAAGCCATATCATATAGGGAGGTTTATCAGGTGTTATCAGGTCAGAGAATTACTGCTAGGAAATATGACTCAGACTCAAAATACATCTAAGATTAAGTTGACTTTTCACCACTGCTATGTGTAATATGAATGTGTCCATAGCTCTAGTCTGGATCTAGATAGCTAGCTAACGTCAGCTAGCTTCTCAGATGCTCAGTCTGACCTTTAGTGATGAAGTCATGCAAATATTTTTAGCAGTGCAGGTAATGATCGTGCTATGGTCGCCATGGTAGAAAAAAATCTAGCTAAAGCACTGATATTGTTAAGATAACGATTTTTTTCTGTTTTCTGATTAGGGCAAATTTTCAAAACCGTTCATTTCGATTGTTATTTAGGCGACAAGAACGAGGAACGTCTAGAAGCGCCAGTTAGCAAAGCAACCAGTGTGTGTGTGTGTGTGTGTGTGTGTGTGTGCGCGCGAGCGAGCGAGCGAGCGAGCGAATGTGTCAAGCCAGGCAGGAAGTCAGACACAGGAACGGCATAGAGCATCCGGTCCATTTCAAAATAAGACAAATTTCAAAATAAAATCAAAGTTAATTAATCGTAATTGAGGTAAAAGTTTGGAATAATCACGATATTGATTTTTAGTCATATCACCCACCCCTATTTCTGATCTCCTGTCAGTGTCTGGACATGAAGATCTTCGTGGACACGGACTCTGACATCCGCCTGGTGCGTCGGCTGAGGAGGGACATCACAGAGAGGGGCCGAGACATCGAGGGGGTCATCAAACAGTACAACAAGTTTGTCAAGCCGGCCTTCGAGCAGTACATCGAACCCACCATGCGCCTGGCTGACATCGTGGTACCACGTGGTCAGTGCTCACACACACACACATGCAAATTCAACAGCATTGCATTGCAGAGCGAGGGCCCTTCTGGACAATATGACACTGGATTCTTTGTTAGGCTCACAGCTGCAGGTTTATTACATCATATCATCATGGGCCACCAATATGATCGATGTCCTGTGTTACAAATCAGTTGTCAGTCGCACATTTAACTATTATATAATATATGGGGTCCAAAAGTCTGAGTCCACTACCAAGAACTGTTTGTTTACGTCATTTATCAAAAAATAAGAACGTTTTTTACTCAGTTGAAACTTCTTATTCAAGAATACATTATTTACAACTGATTCTTGTCTTGTTCACACACCATTTGGTAAAGTTTTCTCAAATTTAATTTAAATATTAACACATGCATGCTCCTAGTGCACAGTGTGGACTGTTGTGGTATTTTAACAACTAAGATATTGACTAAAGTAACATGGTCCTATATGCTTTAACTTTGAAAAAGACTTCCATTGAAATATATTTCAAATTATTAATGAATTAATATATTTTTTATTATGTACATAAATAGTATGCAGCAGGTATGTTTAAAAGCATCAACTCTTTATTAACAACATCAGTAGTCAGGTATGTTGTGTAGTCCACACTCGCTCAACGTCACTTCCTTTTCCTGTTTCTCATCCTATCAGGTGGTGGCAACATGGTGGCCATCGATTTGATTGTGCAGCATGTTCACAGCCAGCTGGAGGAGGTGAGGGTTCACTCCTTTCACATTTCATTTTATACACACACACACACACACACACACACCACTACAGGAAAATAAATATGTATGTTTGATAAGGAAAGGTAAGTCCATGCTAGTCCAACACTCGGGCCATTCACCCTCCTCCCTAGCGTTGTCATGACAAATCACAAGTTTGGTGTGGCTCAGCACGACATGCTTTTACCACTGAGAGGATGTTTGGTGTCAGTCGGGCATTACAAGCGCCAACACTCCCTCTAGTGGATAGAAAATGTACTACTTCATATGAAAGCTGATTTTATTGGAGGGTGAATGTGCTTGAGCACTCGGGGCTTATTCAGTGAGATTGAAATGAGAAAGTGCTGTTGATAGAAATGCGAGTGTCATGGTAACTCAACGGTGTACCATGTTTGCACTGGGATGTTGAGTCTGTGTGTGCGGTGTATTTTAACCGTGCACTCGTTTATGTGTGTTATGCACTAATTGTCACCAAAGGTACATTTTTGCCAGTAGTGTGCTCTTTGTGCCACAGTGCCACAGATTGTGCCCCCCCCCCCCCAATACACACACACCAACACACACTGCTCATGGACTGCTCTCTCACTCTCCTCCCCCTTCTCCCCCCCCCCCCCCCCCCCCCCCCCTCCCCCTGAATATCCCTCCACGGCTCACAGCGCGAGCTCAGCGTCAGGTAGAGTGGCCTTTATCCTATCTATCATTCTCCCTCCTCCATCTGCCCACTTCCCCAACCCCTGACTGGGAAGGAGTGAAGACGGGGACAGCTAAAACCAACCTCAACCTCCCACTCATCTGCTGGCTGCCAGCGGACGTCACCAGGAAGCACTCTCTCTCACTCTCTCTCTCTCTGTGTGTGTGTAGTCCAAACATGGCTAGCGATTAGCGATTCGTTCATAACGGTGTGAGAGTGCCTCAACATCAAAATGTCAACCTAGTCCACGCCAGCACGCCGACTGTTCTCAGTGCTTTGTAGGGTTGAGCTCAACAGTCCTCAACCAACAGATTTGACAGGCGAGTCAATCTGAGATGAAGTGTTTCTGCCGTGGTCTGGTGCAGCCAGCATTCGATGTGACGACGTTGGTTTTCCCTCTCTCTCTACCTTTCAGCAACAAAAAAAAAAAAAAAGACAACTCACACCCTTCCTGCCTTCTGTGTCTAAAAATACACCAATGAGGCAAGTCGCTGACCCCTCCTCTCAGCCCCCCCGAAAGAACGAGAGAGAGAGAGTGTGTAAGAGAAAGCAAGAGAGAGGAAGCGCTAGCTGCAGCTATTGTTGACTATCATACCTCAGCCACAGAGAAAGTTTCCAATACCCTACTACAAAGCGCTGAGTTTTTCCATTGAGTGTGTCGGCCACAGTAGCTGAGACAGAGAGAGGAAGTGAGCTTGGTGTCTGTCTTTAGACACAGGATGTACTGGGGCCCGTGAGCTGAAGCACCAGCCTCTACTGCTCTGCTCGTTTACACCGTGAAAGAGTGACAGCCACACACTAGCTTTGTGCACAGCCCACGCACACACACACACACACACACACACACACACACACACGAAGCAGTACACATGTATATTGGATGCACATGTATTGGATGTGTCTTTCTGAACCAAACCGACTTGTTTTCTCTCGTGCCGCCGGGTCCAGGCCCGTCACGTACACTCACATGTCTAACAGTGTGGTGGCACCGTGAGTGATATGAACAGGGGAATAATATATTCTCAGTCTCAGCTGTCACACTTTTCACTGTGTCTGATAATCACTTCATCCCTTCATCTACCTGATGTTGTGTCTCTGTTCTCATTTTTCTTCCTCTTATCTGTTGTTTTTTGTCTTTTTATGTCTCTTCTGTCGTCGTCGTTGTCGTTGTTGTTGAATGTTGTTGTGTTTCGTCGAAAACCTCTTCTCCCCATAGAGGAAACTACGCTGGGATATGTGAGCAGATTTGCTATGATTTCTCTTTTTTTTGCATCTGGCCAATGTATATCTCGGTGACCTCACGGATGCCGTAGCTAGCTAGACTCCTAATGTGATGCCAGCCGACGTGACTGGATTAATACCAGGACTTGTACCAGTGTGTCTCTTCCTCTGGCGCCCGGGATAGATTCAGGCTAACCACATACCCAACGCTAATGTCTCTGTGTGGAATTACAACTAATAGAGACCTGTCATGGAAAAGAGCAATCAGAGCATTTTATTTATATTGCACAATGAACTGTGGCCTCATTTCAAATCCATACGAGTTTGCTTCATCTCTTAAGAAACTCTGTCGTGCCTTTTCTCCAGCATGGTCTCTGCTGTGTGGTAATGCTCCACTGACGTGCTGAACACTGACTCCGGTGTGCTTTACCCTTGTGTGTGTCTGCCTCCTCCCCAATAATCATATTGCAATGGTAATACACATTATTACCATGATCCACCTTCTGAAACTACTCAATTGTCAAGAGTTTTTTGCATGCAATGTGTGTGTGTGTGTGTGTGCGTGCGTGCGTGCGTGCGTGTGTGCGTGCATGTGTGTGTTTGTTTCATGTATGTCTATGTGTGTGCACGCTTGTGTGTGTGTACTTGTGCACATACAGTGTGTGTGTGTGTGTGTGCAGAAGAGTGTTAACTGCATACATGTGTTCATGTGTATTGCAACCTATCTATGTATCCTCCCTTCTCTCCCCTGCCTCACCCCCCACCCCCACCCCTTGTCGCCACGGTTACAGGGCAGCCCTGGCCTCGGCCCACCAGGCCCAGCCCCTCCCCCAGACCCTCAGTGTTCTGGAGAGCACACCCCAGGTCAGGGGCATGCACACCATCATCAGGTAGGCCTCGTCAGCCCCTCCTGTCAACATGTTGGAGTCAGGAAGTGATGCATCAACAACTAGTCAACAAGTCCGCTGTTGTAAAGTTTGTGTCTCTCTCTTCCTCATCCCCATGTTTTCAGAAACAAGGAAACCAGCCGTGACGAGTTTATCTTCTACTCCAAGAGGTTGATGCGTCTGCTGATTGAGCGAGCCCTGTCCTTCCTCCCCTCGCAGGTGCTACACCCTTAATTGATTCATAACACTGAGGTTCTCTCATCCAGCGTAGTAAGTAGCACCTGAAACTCTCTTGACACCGACTTGCTGGATGTCCGGGTGGAGATGAGACGGGAGTGTAAGAGAAGCGAGAGAGAGAGAGAGAGAGAGATGATGGACAGATAGACGGACGTGGTACGACGGCGAGGTAGTCACGTCGTCAAACGGAGAGAAAGTATTAGCAGCTTAATGTCGATGGAAACACAGTCAGTGTGTGTAGACGTGCAGACATAGTGGCACAAGCATGGAAACTTATCAATCCACCACAATGGAAAGTTCCTTTATACACACACACACACACACACAACACACACACACACACACACACACACACACACACACACACACCATGAAACCAACAGTGACGCTCCCTCAGCTCATTTGACTGACATTTTGTAAAGCAATGCAACTATTCACACAAACTTTGCTGACGTCAACAGTATATTGCAACATCCTGTGATCAGCGTTGTGCTCACACTGTGATGCTCTTCTTTTCTATCTGTGCACAGGTCCACGTGGTCCAGACCCCCCAGGGAGAGGATTATCAAGGCAAGACTTTCCACGGGAAAAGGGTGAGTGATCTGCACTTACCATCTCCTCAGCTCTTTTTTTTTTTTATTTCACAGAGAGGCGTTTTCTTTCCCCCCCGACTTCAAACGGATGCAATTAACCTTTTGCGTTCTTTTACCTTTTTTTTTGTTTTTCCACAGATCACGGGCGTGTCCATCCTGCGGGCGGGGGAGACCATGGAGCCGGCGCTGAGGGCCGTGTGCAAAGACGTCCACATTGGCAAAATCCTAATCCAGACCAACCAGGACACGGGAGAACCGGAGGTACGGAACCTGGAGCAAAAAACCTCCAACCTCCCAGAGAGTCCAACTTGGAGAAGAATTGATGTTTCTTCCCACTACTGACGTCCGTACTTTATTAATATTTCATATCTATTTTATTTAATATTTCCATTGCCAGCTGCACTACCTGCGTCTACCTAAGGACATCAGTGAAGACCACGTGATCCTGATGGACTGTACTGTGTCCACGGGAGCTGCTGCTATGATGGCTGTACGGGTCCTACTGGTGGGTGTGTCCTCGTTTCTCTCTCATCCAGAAGTTAGTGGGAAAAAGTATCACACATGTACATTTATATGTCTTTATTTTTTTATTTTTTTTCAGGACCATGACGTTCAGGAGGATAAGATCTTGCTGGTGTCTTTGCTGATGGCAGAAATGGGAGTCCATTCAGTGGCCTACGCTTTCCCACAGGTGAAAATCATCACCACAGCGGTGGACAAGAAGGTCAACGATCTCTTCCACATCATCCCTGGAATAGGTGAGTGACGCCTCAGGGAGGAGGAGAGGAAGGAGTGTACGCTTTTCCTTTATTGCATTATATACTCGGCAACGTTTTCATGCGATGTTTGATTTCAGCTTCCTTCTGCGTAAAGCGTAAAACATCCTCGTTTCAATTCTATTATTAATAGATTCATCTGCTGTTTGTTTTCCTTGTAGGGAACTTTGGGGATCGGTACTTTGGGACAGACGCACCCCCAGACTGGAGCGACGAGGAGATGGACGAGCCCAGTTACTGATTAAGTGATTGGCAGTGGACTAACTTATGTGGGTGACTCAGGGGTGTTCACCGTGGAGGACAACGCGAGAACGTACTGTCACCCTGGTTTCAACAAGGACCTGCGAAACTGAGATCGGAACAAAGACACTGAAACAAGACACACCGAACTGAAACCTTAACATTTATATTATTTTATTTGATGTAAATACTGTTGTGACAGTTGTAATATGAAGCTTGAAATATTTTTATATGTGAAGTATGTTGGCCAAATGTTTTATTTGTTTTAATTGACAATCCCTATGTAGGAATTGTTTTATTTTGAAAGATGTATCTCGCCTTAAGCCGTGTACTGTGGACGACACAACTGAATGTGACTTGGGGGAAAAAAACACATGTTGAGATTGTACAGTTTTCTTGCTGCATAGCTTCCTCACAACAGACCGGCGTGTTGTGTTGTCCAACTTCTATGGCTGCGAGTACTTTTAGAAGCAGCACTGACTCAGTATAAATACATATATATATCTGTCTGTTTTTAGCTCTTTGGTTCCCCCTCTTCCTTCTCTGTGGATACTGACCTATCCAGTTGAATACAGCCAAAAGTATACACTTGTGGTGTGTATTTATAAAGCACATCCTTCACCTACACACTTTTGCTATGGATAGTCCAACCTAGTCATTATAGTCTAGTCACTGATATGAAAATGGGTCAACTGTATTGCAGCACAGAGACTCACAGCTTTAAAGGGTTTATTTCTCTCTCATGCTTTAGATACATTATATTGTAAATAAAAAAAAGGGCTGCTCAGTTGTGGAGACACGTGAGCTCATGTACACCTGATACTGATGTACCTGCCATCAGTATAGTTGTGAAGAGACGGGCTCTTTCAGGTTTGTGCCTATTAATAATACCTTGTTCTTTCTGGAATGTGTTTTTTTTTTACCATTACCGCCTCCCAGATACGGGGTTGGGGGGGTTGCACTCCAACATTTTCATTTTTCATTCGAGGTGATGTTGGTGACGTCCGGGGGAGATGGCCGTTGCCTGTGAAGTGAAGATACTTGTGATCATTATGTTGTGACTTGCCTGTTGAGTGAAGAGCATGTTCTGTTCCACATAGTCACATTAAATTAATTATTAATACCCATTCAGAGTTGTTGAATACTTTGAGCATTGTCATGTATAAATATATCATAAGGATTTTAATTTCTCGGAATTTCAGTTGTCGTCTATATTGGTTAGAAAAAGAAATATTCAACCAAAAATACCAACTATTGACAACTATTACACTCCATTCCTAAACTTGTAGTGATTTTGGCTACTAGTACTGACTGTAGGCTTAACATGACTGGCTGCTGTGGTTCCTGTAGTAACACACCATGTGCTTACGGCTGAATAAGATCCTCAGTAAGTGATTTAGAGCTGAACGCCGATTGATTGTGTTAGCAGCCTCGGTGTTCAGCCCGCTTCCCTCTTCTGCTGCATGCTTTGTTTTTTTATTTTATTTAAGCAATAAGTGCAACACAGTTATTACATTTCTAAGAGAGTACATTATTATCACGTCAATTTTATGGGGAAGAAACTTTCTGCCGTCTTGTGAATGAAGCACACGCTGCTGGATGGTGATTTTCAGAGCCGGCCGGTAACCAGGTGAACGCAGGTCATATCTCACATAGCATCAACTCAACTATAGGCTTCAGGGTTGAGGAGGCATGATCCTCAGCCAGCATTCAAACAGACTTCTCACCATGTTTGATGAACCCACATATTGTGCCTTTATCCGTTGTATATCAAGGCAGAAAGAGAGATTAGATAGGTTTTGAAAATGAACAGGAAGGATATTGTGGTTGTCCTCTTCTCATGGAAAGTAACCTTGATATCTTTCATCACTTTCCATAATTATCACCCTGACGGCTGTCGAGACATCAGCCGAGCTTAAAGTATGATTGACACGCGTCTGATGAGGCTGACGGACAATTACCAACCAACAGCCCATTAGGCAGATAGTGATCCACGAGAGGCGTGTGTTCTGACAGGAAGTGTGAGAAGGACATTCGAGGACACGTAGACGAGGTGAGGACGGTAAGAAGCCTGACACTCAACACTGACATCTTTATCTTTACATTCCTCTGGTTTTTCTGCTGTTAAATATTTTACTGTCTGAGATATTTGAAAGTGTTCAGCTACTTCAAATCACAAAGGTAGTCCTTGTCAGTTAGTGTGGTGTAAGTGTATAATGCATGTGAAAGTCAGCTTGTAGGTTATGACTTATTTTACAGTTATTTTATAGTCACAGTAACAAAATGTTGTATTAATCCTACATGCACACACACACACACACACACACAAATTCGTTTTTTTTTGCTATTTTGCTGGATGAAATTTCACTCATTGAATTCAGTGCAGATTAATTTTATTTCCAATGACAAACTGCGTGAAAACGTATTAATACAAGATATTGTTTTTTTGAATGGAGATGTCATGGAAAGTTTACCACCAGCACCGACAAACAGGAAGGTAGTGCGTGTGTGTGTGTGTGTGTGTGTGTGTGTGTGTGTGTGTGTGTGTGTGTTGCATCCCCATTGGTAGGGTAGTGCCTGATGAGGTCACAGCCTGGTGGAGACGGCAGGAGTGGCCGTTATAACCCAGCTACCTGTGGCTTCTCATCCTCGTCTCACTCTCGCGCCGTCGTCCTCCTCGCAGTGATGAAGAGTCGTTGCTCTGTCTGGGTCTGAGGAGTCAGAGGGTCTGCTGTGTGGGTAAGGAGGGGGGGGAGGAGGGGGGGAGGGAGGGTGGAGGGGGGAGACTTTCAAAAGCTTCTACTACTAAAGAGAAGACTTCAGAAGCTCACCACAATTCTCCATTATAGTAATGAGGGGTAAAGGATGCGAGGGGTGAGACGTGGAGAGTGATGTTATTTATGGTGCTTGTGTGTTTGGTTAATGTGCCTGGAGCGTCCATGTAAAGTGGTGGTGTGAGTCTGCCAACACTGAGGCGTAATGCAGGTAGTCCAGGATGAATTATTCAGATGGGGAAGTATTTCTGAATCATGTGAAGAGGGTTTGGATTAGTCTGGTGAAGAGGGTAAAGTATTCTCTCTCTCTGTGTGTGTGTGTGTGTGTGTGTGTGTGTGTGTGTGTGTTCACATGCATATATGCTCTCCATCTGCATATTGTGAAGTGAGAGTAAAAAAAAAAAAAAGATGTAAAGTGAGAGTGGACCGTCCTGGCAAAGTCAAGCCAGGGTGATTGAGATGTTATTATGGGATGCAGGTTGTGCATTAGGTTTCATCAGCTGAGTGTTAAAGTTTATGAGTGGTTTCGATGTACGTTAGCTAGCAACACAAAACTTCTTCTGCATGAAGACGTTCAGACACGAGGAGGGTTTTTTATGAACTGGTGTTGGGACTCATTGGACCGATTTTGATGATATATCTCAGACAGAGAATATTTTAAAATACTACTACTGTACCCTTCCACCACTATGAACAGTGCAGACCAATTCAAGTTTTCATTGGAGGGAATTAAATGAAATGATATTACCAAAAATCAGCAAAACCGCTATTATTGCTTATTTGAACAATTGTAGTTTTTAAAAAAAACGTCCAAATAAAAAAGACACTGCTATTCCTTGTTGCCATGGTAAGGAGTCTTTTTGCCGCCATATATCAGGCGCCATAATGTGAACTTGTGTATAATTATTAATGCAGGATACAATGTAAAACAGTTTACAGATACAGAGTTGCTAAATTATCTTAAATTCTACATTTATTTAATCGATAACCTTACAAAAAAAACACAATAGCCCCTTTTAGTCACAGAGAATCATTTGAGAAAAAAATGACTAAAAGGAAATAGAGATGATGGAAATGATGGAGATGGACAATTATGGTTAAAATATTGAGTATTTTCTATATTTCTGTTCCATATCGCTGTGAATCGGTCCAGTTGAAAATCGGCAGTATCCCACAAAAGGTATAACTGCATAGACACGTGTAAACTTCATTCCTATTTACAATTAGTCATTTGTTTGTCCAGGGGCCTTCGGGGCCTTCGGGGCCTTCGGGGCCTTCGGGGGCTTCGGGGGCTTCGGGGGCCTTCGGGGCCTTCGGGGCCTTCGGGGGCTTCGGGGGCTTCGGGGGCTTTGGGGCCTTCGGGGTCTCCGGGGCCTGCGGGGTCTCCGGGGCCTGCGGGGTCTCCGGGGCCTGCGGGGTCTCCGGGGCCTGCAGGGGCTTCAGGGCCTTCGGGGCCTTTGCGTCCCGGCTCAGTTCTTGAGTGGTTTTTTCCAGGACTGTCCAACCTGAGAATGGTGATTTGAGGCTCAATCTCAGGTTCGTCAGCCCATGAAACGCCGACTCACCTCAGCCGGATATGAAGAGCGACACCACCCCGAAACAAGACCCACCACAGCTGAATCACACGGCCTCCCAGCACATCACATGAGAACGGGATTATATGCTCAGATATCAGATGTGTTCTGGATTATTGAGATGTTTTGATTTTTCTGTAATTCATCAATTGTGTATGTGTGTGAATCACGTGTATTTTATTTCTGAAATGAGCAAGACTATAACTCTTGTGTTTCATCTTAACATCATTCAGGCCCTCTCTCATCTAATATTGATTCAGCCTGAATATTGCACTTCAGCACGATGGTGAAAACGTGAATAATCAAATTACTACTGAAGGTCATGGAGGAGAAAAAGCCCCGTTTAGAGGGTTTCATGGTTTCATGAGCCCCATTTACTGTTTACCGTCCTGGTAGGGGGTCCCTCTCTGAGTAGCCCCTCCCTCTCTGAGTAGCCCCTCCCTCTCTGAGTAGCCCCTCCCCCTCTGACTAGCCCCTCCTGAGCTTTCTTCCATGTTTTTCCTAAAAGGTGTTGTGGGAGTTTTTCCTCGTCCTCTGTGAGGGTCCAAGGCTGGGGGGTGTCGTGTACTAACCATTTTTTTTTGGAGTCAAGTCAAGAACTTTATTTGTCACATACACATACATGTAGTGAAATGAAACGTGGCAATGCTCACGGGAATGTGCAAGAGGGCAGTATACATAGTATTTACAGTAAAAAAACAACACAATATTTACAGTATGAAAAAATAAAATTACAATAATTAAAGTTAGAGCTCTTATATAAAACAACACAATATATACAGTAAGAGCACTTTTGAAATGAAATATAAAATATAAAATAAGAGGTAGATGGGGGAAATCGTATGAATGTAATGAGCTATAAATTATCTGTAGTGTGTGTGTGTGTGTGTGTGTGTGTGTATAAGAGTGTGTGTATTTATTGTTTTCACACTTTGGGCATTGTAACGGTGATTAACGACTATACAAATAAAATGTGATTTGATTTTGATTTTGATTCCGTTTCATCTCTGCACAAATACCTCTGCTATCATAATGTAGAAACATGCAGGGCAGCAGAAAGGCACAGAGAATTGCATCTATTCCATCACAGCTCTGCGTGTTCACCAGTAGAGGGAGCACTACACAAACTAAACAGAGAGCCTTGCTGCTTGTTCATCAAATCATTTGAAGATTTAGGTTTTTAATCACATTAGTAGAGCTTCTGAATCATCCATTCACTAGCAGTCGTACAATAAGCTCAAAGATGGCAGCCTTCCTTCTTGAAATATTAAAAATAAACTTTTCAAAGTCGCCTCTCGTTGCCACTTTTACATCCTACCGGCAAGTAAAGAGCTTTAGAGAGCTAACAGAGAAGATCATCTTGGTTGAGGTAAAATTATTACGTTTACGTCAAACAATGATTCATGTGTCTATGTTAAGACGGGTCAGTACATCGAACTGTACATTACTTTTGCTGTTCATCCCTCTTATTTGACACCTGTAGAAACCAGACTACTGTTGATTGCAATTATATATTTTTTCATCATATTGTTTCAGGAAAAATACTTTACCATTCACTTCTACATTGTACTGAGTATACACAGGAATTCCTTTTGCTATCACAGACATCATTTCCTTGGGTAGGTTATATATGCTGAAAAAACTCGATGGGTAGAGTTAAGAGTGAAATGAGAATTTAGCAATTAATCAATCAATCTTTGTTTTCATGTCATATTGTAAAACAGAAATGTAATTCAAGATGCTTCACTGACTTGAATAAATAGAGCACAATAATAATGCTATAAAATCAGTTAATCATCACCAAGAAGGAAAACAAGTAAAATAAAATAAAATAAAATAAAATAAAATAAAATAAAATAAAATAAATAAAATAAAATAAAATTACAATAAAATAAAATAAAGTAAAATAAAATAAAATAAAATAAAATAAAATAAAATAAAATAAAATAAAATAAATCTTTTTTATTAAAGATGTCTGCAAACTCTGCTCATGACAAAATGTTCTTCCTTAATGCTGTGTACAGAAAGAAACACCTTGAATAAAAAGACAATGAATTACAATTCCAGTCATTTTTGATGTCCTACCTCCAGAGTCTGAATTAGATTTCAATCTGTGTTGCATTCATGTCTCAGTAAAGCAGAAGCCCTTTCAGGTTTCGCTGGCCAATGAAATAGATTTGATGACGTGCTACTATGCATGCACATGCACACTCTGAATGCAGCCTACCCTTTTAGAAGAAAATGGACGTGTGGAGAATGGACCAGAGGAGTGTGTGACCCCGACGACCTCTCTTTCATCAGGGTTAAAGGTCAGATTGGGATCTAACTCTCCACGGAGAGATTAAAACAGGTCACCAAGGTAACGTCATGTGTAACCAAGACAACCAGGGTCAGATCACTGACTCTTACATTACACTGACTCTGGAGAATGAAAGATTTTTTTAATATAGATATTTTAATATTATTTTTATTACCTTTTATTACCTTAGCTTTTATTCCTTCATCTTTTCTCTTTAATTGAACTGTTTCTAAAGCACATTAATACAAACGTGTCATTTTCTGAATCAATGTGACGTGTACAGCACTGCTGAAACTGTATTCTCCAACACTCTGTCTGTGTGTGTGTGTGTGTGTGTGTGTGTGTGTGTGTGTGTGTGTGTGTTCATGCTTGCTCTCACGGCCCTGATCCTTGCCACAGTGCTAGGCCTGTGAGTCAGCCGCCCAGGGTTGATGTCACCGAGGGTCAGCTGGCTGGGAATGAATGAGCGAGCATGTGTGTGTGTGTGTGTGTGTGTGTGTGTGTGTGTGTGTGTGTGTGTGTGTGTGTGTGTGTGTGTGTGTGTGTGTGTGTGTGGACTGAAAAGCCAGATCACAGTGACCAAGGGTGAGGTGAGGTGTCAGTCCGAGTCTCGACGAGAGAGTCAGCTCATGTCAGGGAAGGAAATAGGGGCGGGAGATTATCGTGTTTATCATCGTAATCACGATTTAATGATGTCATCATGGCAAATTTTCAAAATCGTTCATTTCGATTGTTATTTAGGCGACAAGAACGAGGAACGTCTAGAAGCGCCAGTTAGCAAAGCAACCAGTGTGTGTGTGTGTGTGTGTGTGTGTGCGCATCAGACGTAACATCACTTTCCCGTGAATGAATGGGCCAAATACTTTCCCCAATACTGCGTTCATGAACTGTCCCCTTAAAAAATACTACGGTGGTATTCAGTCACGTCCCTCCGTGTTCAGACAGGTTTGGACCGGTCGGTTTTTGGCGAGCCGCGAGCGAATGTGTCAAGCCGGGACAGGAAGTCAGACACAGGAACGGCATAGAGCATCCGGTCCATTTCAAAATAAAACAAATTTCAAAATAAAATAAAACAAAACAAATAAAATAAACGTTCATTAATCGTAATCGAGGTAAAAGTTTGAAATAATCACGATATTGATTTTTAGTCATATTGCCCACCCCTAGAAGGAATGCTTTCACAAAACGTCATGGTTAGTGGATATATATATATATATATATATGTCTTTTGAAATACTGACTGATGAATTTCAGGGAGCATTTTGCTGCACTGCGCTGCAAAACATCCACCACATTCTCCTGTATAAAAACTGGATGAGATGAGGTTACGGAGGCCAGGGCTTCGTAGGCGACTCCTGCAACGGCGATCGCTGTAGATGTGAACAAGCGTCCCGTGCGTCTGTGCGTGTGTGTGTGTGTGTGTGTGTGTGTGTGTGTGTGTGTGTGTGTGTGTGTGTTGGAGGGGTTAAAAGGTGTGGCGAGCGCTGTGTGCTGAGGTCAGTTGGTTCCAGCCTGAGGACAGAGGCTGCCGCGGCCTTGGAACAGTGCGGGGGTGGTGCACTTCCCCTTTCCCTGCCTCACGGCTTCCTGTGAGCGCTATAACCGTTAACCACACCCTTCTCCCCTGCCCTGCAACCCCCCGCCTCCACACACACACACACACACACACACACACACACACACTCGCCTCTTTCTCCTCTATTCCCTGGCCAATAACAACACACACACACACACACACACTCCAACAATAGTCCTCTTCCCCCCATAGCAGTGACACCTCTGTCTTCTCTAATCACCTCCCTACCCTGACAACAATCTCTCTCTCTCTCTCTCTCTCTCTCTCTCTGATGCTCCATGCCTGACATTGCTAGCTAATTATGAACTTGCCAGCTAATTATAAAGATAAGTCAGCGCGAGCGTGCACACACACACACACACACACACACACACACACACACATCGTTGTGGATCGGCAGGTAGGTTTGTAACACGTCTGTGTACGAGGGCCTTTAGTGCATAGTGCCACCTTCTCTCTCTCAATGCCATCGTTCTTTCTCTTCCTCTCCTCGTCATCAACCACATGCATATCGCCCAACGATATTTTATAGATGTTCTGTGCGCTTAGCAACAGTCGAGTCACTACTGAGGGTGGCGGCGAGCAGATTCTCCTGCATTTCCTGTTGTCAAATGAGATGGAATAATGTGGGTTTCTTTTTTTTTTTTTTGCGTGTGATTGAATTATAGGTTGTAGCATGTCTGGATCAGCGCATGCCGTGTGACGCCACGTCGCTAGTTCACGTCTCACCTACGGTACCAGCATTCCCGGTACTCCCGTCCGCCGTCGTGCTGCAGCAGAAGAGGATTCTGCTCCGTGTCGATGTGTGTGTTGAGTGGGCGTATGTACGCTTGTGTGGTCTGTTGAGGGACGGAGGAGATTGGAGTGTGTGTTTTGTGTGTGTGTGTGTGTGTGTGTGTGGGGTGGGGGGGGGGTGATTGGTGGGTAAGGGGGGGGAGGAGGGGGGAGGAGGAGGAGGAGAGTGGGGGGGGGGGGTCCACTCCTCTAAAGGGAATGCTGTTCCCGTAGGGGGAGAGAGGAGGAGTGGGGTGGAGTGCATGGAGTGAGTGTATGTGGGGGTGTGAGTGTGGGGGCAGCTAGGCCATCTGGACTGCGAGGCTGAAGAAAGAGAGAGAGAGAGAGAGAGAGAGCGAGCGAGAGAGCAAGATGGAGGGGGAGAGAGAGAGAGAGAGAGAGAGCAGAGAGAAGAAGGAGGGTGTGAGAGAGAGAATGGACGCTCCAGAGGTACGTGAGGGAGGAATGCTGCTCGTGGTCGTAACGCTGAACGTTTGTAGCGCGTGAACATCCTGCAACTCCACGACGCCGAAGTGTCTGATTTATGTGTGTAGTCCTCAAACGCCACGTCGGTGTTGTGCAGCTTCCTACGTGAGGAAACAGCAGCAGTTCTCCAGCGATGCTCATGAAGCGACGGTGAAATATGGAGGCGTGCACGCTACCAGAACAGGCCTTGGCTACTGTCCTTGGATGGCAAGACAACCTCCCCCCTCCCGCCCCTATGTCCTTCAC
>JAXDDW010000001.1:22667500-22675000 GCA_034670385.1 Hoplostethus mediterraneus
GAGAGAGAGGGAGGGAGGGAGGGAGAGAGAGGAGGAGAAGGAGGGAGGGGAGGCAGCGGGATCGGAGATGGATGATGTAACAGGGAATTTTGAATTGTGCATTGTGTGTTACTGTACTGGAATTATGATAGAGAGATAGATAGATGGATAGATAGATGGATGGATGGATGGATGGATGGATGGATGGATGGATGGATGGATGGATGGATGGATAGAGAGATAGATGGATAGATGGATGGATGGATAGAGAGATAGATGGATAGATGGATAGATGGATAGATAGATAGATAGATAGATAGATAGATAGATAGATAGATAGATAGATAGATAGATAGATAGATAGATAGATGGATAGATAGATAGATAGATGGATAGATAGATGGATGGATGGATGGATGGATGGATGGATGGATGGATGGATGGATAGATAGATAGATAGATAGATAGATAGATAGATAGATAGATAGATAGATAGATAGATAGATAGATAGATAGATAGATAGATAGATAGATAGATAGATAGATAGATAGATAGATAGATGGTAGATAGATAGATAGATAGATGGATAGATAGATAGATAGATAGATAGATAGATAGATAGATAGATAGATAGATAGATAGATAGATAGATAGATAGATAGATAGATAGATAGATAGATAGATAGATAGATAGATAGATAGATAGATGGTAGATAGATAGATGGATAGATGGATGGATGGATGGATAGATAGATAGATAGATAGATAGATAGATAGATAGATAGATAGATAGATAGATAGATAGATAGATAGATAGATAGATAGATGGATGGATGGATGGATGGATGGATGGATGGATGGATGGATGGATAGATAGATAGATAGATAGATAGATAGATAGATAGATAGATAGATAGATAGATAGATAGATAGATAGATAGATAGATAGATAGATAGATAGATAGATAGATAGATAGATAGATAGATAGATAGATAGATGGTAGATAGATGGTCACTCCTACAGCTCAGATGCTTACCCTTCGGTAAGGGTCAAAGATAATTTGTTGTTGTGTGGGATGGGGTCGCGACCCCGCCCGGTCAGCGGGGTCAAATCAAACAGCAGCACTGAGCCCAAGGAGGTCATTAAAGAGACAGAGAGGCATGATGGGGGATGAGGGGGATGATGCTGTTAACCCCTTCCCTCTGCATCCCTGAGAGGAGATGAAGAAACGAGAAAGGAAATGTAGTGGAGGAGACGAGATGAGAGGTCATATTATTGTAGCATAGCAACCCAGGTTTCAGTGTGGGTTGAGGCAAGCAATAATATATAATATTGCTGAGAGGTTAGACGGCTTAGAGGAACCTTTCAAGATGGATGTGGAAAGAGAGGTGCACTTTCTGCGCAGAGGAGGGGGAGGGAAGGCAGGAGCGAGGGGTGGGGGTTAAAATAGTCGGTAGGAGGAAAAAAAAAACCAATCCTCCCATCTCCCTCTCTCTCTGTCTCTCCATCTATCTCTCTCTCCCTCTCCCTCCCGCTCTGTGCATCATTAAAACAAGCAGAGTAGTGTTCAGAGCGCGGGGCTGCACTGAGACGGTGACCTCCACAATAAGATGTTTTTGCTTCGGGGGGGAAGAGAGGGTCGTTTTGTACTCCTCTCTTCTTCTTTTTTTTCTTTTTTTTTTTTCTTCCTACTACTTCTTCTACAGTGGAGTAAATGAGATTTGGAGGGGGGGGGGGGGGGTAGGAAGGGATCAAGGGGGCAGACATGCAAAGAGAGAGAGTGAAAGAGATGCAGAGGAAAAGAGGGCAGTTTAATGCAGGATTCAGGATTCATAACACCGGGGAAGCGTCTGAGTTTCCGACTCGCGTTACAAACCCTACAGTACAGAGGAGAGTCTGAGCGGGCCAGACAGCGGGAGGATGCCGGGGAGGTCGAACACAAGTTGAGGCATGACAAGCCCCCGCCTCAATCTGAGGCTGTCCACTTTCCATCGGGGAGGACGATCATCCCTGACCTTTTAAGTAGCTGGAGAAAAATGCTTCCCTAAATACAAGTGTGTGTGTGCGTGTGTGTGTGTGTGTGTGTGTGTGTGTGTGTGTGTGTGTGTGTGTGTGTGTGTGTGACCCACAGGTGCAGGTAGACAGGGCGATAGCGAGAGCAGCCGGGGATACAGTCCTTATCAAAGAACACGCCGTGACTCGAGGGGTGACTAGAGTGTTATCTGCAGCCCCGGGTCCGGTTGGCATCTTTCCAACGTAAACACATAATACACAAAAGCGACAAGGGAGCAAAACTCCTGTGGGTGAGGTGGCGGTTTACGGTGGTCCTGGTTTACGGTGGTCCCGGTCCACGCAGGAACACAACGCGTGGGCAGAGAGTGCAAAAAACGCATACGCCGCTTCCTCCAGATGATTATACATCCTTTAAGTCACAGGGACTCAATTCACTCTGCTGCTCCCGGTGTCATGCTTTAGCGGGATCCATTCATTTCCAGTTGAGGAAACCGGTCACTCTTGAGCTTCCTTTCCTTTCCTTTCCCTTCCTTCCGTCCATCCTGCCATCCTTTCCTTCCTTCCTACCTCATTCCCATATGCTTAATTTGCTCTGTCTCTCTCAGGGAGGACTCTTCATAAAGGCCTTGTCGTTTCCCCTCTGATTTGAGTATCGCCGAGCTGCACCTTTACACATATTGTTGTCTCACACCTTGTGCCAAATATTCCTTTGTGCAGCCTCCCCCCATCCCCTGCCTGCACCTGGTAGAGATAGTGTTCTCTCAGCCGCAGGCTCTGCTTTCTATACAAGCAAGCCTCTAGGATGGCACAAGCAGTACACAGCTGTTCCCCTTGGTAAATTGATAGTGAAGGGTAGTGGATGGGGGCTTTGAAAGAGCCTTGCGCTATTTTTATGACAGTTGTAGATTTTTTTCTTGCTGTTTAATTCGACGTGACCAATTACGCTGCTGCATTCCTCAGCGGGGGGGGGGGGGGGGGGCGCAATTAATGCTCAACTTCATAAAAGTTCTCCAGGAGTGCGTTGATGTTCCTCCCTTCCTTTTTGTCGCAGTTGAAACGCGAGTCATGGCGGAGGGGCCCGTCTCACTTCCTGTGCCGAGTCGCCTCCATAACAAACTAACAAACTTCTAACGTGGAAACAAGAAAACATCACGCCGGCTTTCGTTTATCGGAAGACGAGCACGAGAGCGCCTGTCCCTTTGGGTAAGAGGCAAATTCAGCCTGATTCACTGACCCCCCCCCCTCCCTAACACACACACACACACACACACACACACACACACACACACAATTCCACAGCATACCTATCACCTTGTGTTTGAAGGGCTCTTTTTGAACATAAGTACTACATGCACACAGGCGCCCACACACACACACACACACACACACACACACACACACACACACACACACACACACACACACACACTCACACACACACACACACACACACACACAGAACCACCACCATGCAGAACTATCCCCACACACCACCTCTCCCTTCTGAGTGGATTGCCTTGATGAGTGTTCATATGACTGAATACATGTGTAAGTGGCCTAATAATGCCCAAACCCCTCCATGATCAGAGGGGCGAGGGACAGGGGGAGTCAGGGAGAGAGAGGCTCGGGGGGGCGGGGGAGGGGGGGGTATGTGTGGGGGTGGAGTGGAGGGGGGGGCTGGGGTCAAGCGTGTCGTGTCAGGCGGATTGGAAGGCCACGCTGGCGTGAGGAAGCACAGCTTTGAGTAAAGCAGCTTGTTCCAGGCAGGGATTGTGTTTGCAGACCCTACTCGGAGAGAGAGAGAGAGAGAGGGAGAGAGAGAGAGGGAGAGAGAGAGAGAGAGGGAGAGAGAGACAGACAGAGAGAGAGACAGAGAGAGAGAGAGAGAGAGAGAGAGATCTGTGCCTGGGCATTACAGACATACAGGCTTAATCCACATGGCCTGACATTCTTGGTTATCCGGCCCTCGGCAGCCAACCACCCAGACTGACAGAGGCATGGCTCTACCCCCTGCTGTGTCATGCCACACATCACTCCCTCCACTCCGCTGTCACACACACACACACACACACACACACACACACACACACACACATGCACACACTCCATCTCTTGCTATGCCACCCCTTCTCTTCCCCATAAACGTTTCCCACTTCCTCAAACGAGCAACCATTCCTGGTCACAACGTTCAGGCCTATTTCCTAAGAAACTACCATCCACAGTTCCTCATTGCTACTAACAGACACTGATCCACGTGGGTGACAGTAACACACACACACACACACACACACACACACACACACACACTATCCAGTTCATTTACCATTAGTATAACAAATACACATTGGAATTTGTATTTACAAGAGTGGCAGACTCATCCACAGGTCATCAGGGTGCACAGACGACAAGGATAGATTACCCGACAGTACCCGCAGGTACAATATGATATCATGACATTATATTTCAATACACAACAAAACAGCGTGTACAGTTGTAGTACTTTTAAAACAAAAAGAGAGCATCCTCCCAGTGGATTCTGCTGTTGACACACTTCCTCTCTTTCTCTCTCTGCTGGACGCCGTCGCTCTTACAAGCGATGTCTAACACTTTCAACAACTCATGATTTTTTTCCCACGACTTAAAAAGAAAGAGTAATGAAAGTAAATCTCCCCTTTGGGTGTCGGGGTGAGGCTGGGCTGGAATGGAATTACCCCAGACTTTTGCCACACACAAAAAAAAACGTCTGTTATGTGGCGTGTTATGGTTTACTCCGGTGTTTTCCAAGCTGTTTCCTACTATACATGTCAGTAGTGTTTTTATGTGACAGGCTGGTGTTTTCTTGTTTTTACCACAAGAGGGGGTAAGCTACAGTAAGCCCCATACTCATTACCTCGACCTATGGCAGCAGACACACAGCCCACAGGCCATACAGTACTAATGAAAACCCCTCTGCTGACATCACTACACAGAAAGAACCTGTATATATATACATTTATAGTATTATTATTAGTAGTAGTATTAGTAGTATTAGTAGTAGTTGGCCCTTTGACCAATAAGTGTAGCTCTAAATAATGAGTGTTTGAGATAAGAGTAGGACTCGTCTTAGAGCAGATGGATCAGCGTGGTGCGTTCACGTTGTCTCATTTCCTGACTCTGCCCAAAGACAGAGAGAGAGAGAGAGAGAGAGGAGATACGGGGACACGGAGAGAGAGGGCGAGAGAGAGCGCGAGCGAGCGAGAGAGAGAGAGAGTGAGAGGAGGGGGAGGCTCCTGATACCAAGACACGGAAAAGCAGGGGAGGGAGAGAGAGAGAGAGAGAGAGAGAGAGAAAGAAAAAAGGGCTGGCGGAGAGAGGAGAGTGGGAGAAAACAGGGGGAATAACACTTAGAGAAGAGCGGCATACAGGAGGGGGGAGGAAGGACAGCGCCGAGTGGTTTCTACGTCCCCTCCGTCTCTTTCTGCCTCTCTCTCGCGCTGTCACACCGGATTGGACTCGCGAGGACCGACACCGCGTCCACCCCAGACCCCATGGGGTAACAGGTATGTCTGACTTCCCCTTTTTATTTATCAGTAATAGCGTTATCCAAGCCCCGCTCCCCCCGCACCACCACCACCACCACCCTGCTGTCACATTTAACATACCATTCAAACGCGGTAACATCGCACGCCTTTCGCGGCATGTCAACAATTAGTTTTCTCGCTTTCTCGTGCAGCCGTCTCGCCCTCCGCTTGGTAGTTGGTGGGCGCGCGCAGGTTGGGCACGAAACAATGCAACTCTCCGCTATCGTGGCACTATTAGTTGGCCATCGGGAAGATATGAAGGCCTGCCTATTTTCATCTGCTTTTCATTCCGGTGCGCTGGCATCATGTTCGCCGCGGCACAAGTGTATTTTGACAGCTACACACCCGCGCGAGCGAGCAGGCGACAGTCTGAAAGTACGCCTACCTGTTTCATACGTGACAGCCAGCTGTCTAATGCGCTTGTTGATATTTTGGAGAAGCTGTCATTTGTTGATGGCGCTTACACATTGTACACTTCCCACATTGGGGAGACGATCATCAAACACACACATTTATAATAAATACAAAAATAAAAACGTTTTATATTTACTTGAGGATATGTGTTGGGGTGTGTTTCAAAATATTTCCAAAAACGGAGCAGAAATGTATTTGTACGTGCAGATGGCAGTTATCTGAAATATATCTTTGAGTGGCCAAAATCGATATGTGGATATACTTGTCGATATATGTTGTCAAGTCAACAACAGCGCTGTAGGAGGAAGATATATTCCCAGTGTCCAGAATATTATTTCAAATAAATGTCATGTACATGTACGCACGTATTGTCTATATACTTTGAAACATATTGAGCACATTGTGAAGTGTATGTGAATTTTTATTTTATTTATTTATTTATTTATTTTATCATTAAGGGAGTGGGGAAACACACAATACCCCAGGTAGTCCGTGCTGGGTTGCATTGCCCGAGTTGATGTGATGAAGCCGCGGATCCTGGTGGCATTTTTTTGGAAAGTTTTGAACAGATTGAGAAGCTAAGGGTTTAAGGAAATGTCATGCACAAATATCGTGGCACAAAATGTGGTGATGCTCAGTGCAGCCGTCTGGGGGGGATTCAAAATGAAACCGCTCCGAGGCTGGAAGACGAGAGGGCTCCAACCCTCCTCCTCCTCCCCTCGACTAACCTCCGAAACGGGGATTTCTCCAGCTGGAAATTTCTGCTGCGTCAACACCCAACCCTCCCGTACCAGAGACGAGGGGGGGTTTGTTTTCAGACTCTGGTGCTCTTGGGCAATTTTTGTGTGTGTGTGTGTGTGTGTGTGTGTGTGTGTGTGTGTGTGTGTGTGTAATTGTTGAGATAGCGCCGATCACCATCTGATCCGTATTGAGAGTTGAAAAGTGTGGCGTCAAGTGTTTTCGCTTTAGCGGCGAGTGAAAGCTGAACGCGTCTCTCCCTCTCTCTCTCTCCCCCCCTCTCTCTCTCTCTCCCTCTCTCTCTCTCTGTCTCCGGTACGGTGTGCCTGTCTGCTGTCTGCCCTCTTAAACCGGTCAGTCCCGTCTTCCTCCATTTTCTACAATGCTCGTAATATGAAAGAGGAACAAGCCCACTTTACCACCGCTCCGTGTCCTGTGCGCCTGCCTATGGTACGTTATGTGATCCATAGGTGAGTGTTCAACAAACCGTATGTGATGTGAAACCGGCAGAACTCGTATCACCCGCATCACCTTTTACCTCAGCGGTCTAATCCTCATCATTATCTGTTCCAAACTTTTTTTTTTTTTTTTAAATAAGAGGGTTAGATAACTATTACCCCAGCCACCATTATCAGGAGGGTTTTTATAGTGTTGCACCTTGTTATGATTTACAGAATTACATGTCTGCCTGTAAGCCTGGAGAGAGTGAGACCTATTAGCAGAATAGGCACCATTATATTCTGTCATTCTGCTGCCGACTTCTTGTTAAAAAACATACTGAAATTAAAGCCGTG
>JAXDDW010000001.1:22677500-22702500 GCA_034670385.1 Hoplostethus mediterraneus
TTACCAACATATCACTCGTTATTTTCTGTAATTTATGACTTATAAATGATTTATCAATCATTGAAAATCCAACCGATCTCTGTACCTCCTATTTTACCTCTTGTAATTATTCGTTTAATAGACGTCTTCTCATGTCCAGATGCTGTCAAAACAAATACGGCAACAAGTGAAGCAATGTTGGCGCTAGTTTTACAGGTCAGGCAACACGAGCCAGCTGATTCCCCAACATGATGCTTTCAATTAGCTTTCTGTCTGTTGTCATCAAGAGAACAATGGCAAATGATAGAAAACATCTACCTGTTTCTCATAGAGCAGCTGGGTAGAGACAATCCTTAATATTATATATATAAAGTGCAGTAAGATGTGATTTTAAACCTATAACCACTATTGATTTGAAGCATATTTTAAAAGAATACATGGGAGCTGGAACAATCCTCAGTATTTTTCAAGCTCAGTATCTTTTTTTTTCCTCCCAGGTCAAAAAAAACAAAACCCTAAAACCTCATTGATCAGCGACACATTGACTCACCATTTTTGACTTAAAATAATATTTTAAAAGCAACCGCTGATGTTGCTTCTCTTAGCTAACGAGCCTGAAAGGGACTTCATATTTCTAGCGTGAAATGATTCACTCATTTTTCACAAACACTGGTTGTGTGTGTGTCTTTTCCCAATCTCTGAGTGTTGCCGCCATTCATGGAAGAAGTGGACGGGCTCTGAGAGCAAATCAATGGGAACGAACACACAACCCCCCACACACACAAAAAGTACTCCAATGACAATATGGGTGGTGTCATCGGCTCTCTTCTTCGCAAAGGTCATCACCTTTTAGTCAGATTTGTATCATCTATTAAGCACGTGATGGTTTGGGCTTGAGCTAGGGGGGGGAAAAAGTGGATATACGAGGTTTCCGAGTGCTGAAAACGCTGTGTGTGTGTACGTGTTTGTTAGTCGTTATTCTCCCACTGAAAGGGTTTTGTCTTTTATACCCACAGTGTGAGCATTTGATGAGACATTGAGCAGCTTTGAGCAAATACATCTTTAGAAACAGTCAACTGGCCTCAGGCTTCGGCTGGCGAGAGATTTCCATATCAAAGCTCAGGTGAGAGAGAGAGAGAGACGGGGAGGCAGAGAGAGAGGAAGGAGGGGGGAGAGAAAAGAGAGGTAGTTGGAGATGGTGGGGTTGGGTGATGAAACAGACATCCACTCCAAAAGAGTTCCAGCCCTTGTTATTCTGTCGCTTTTTTTCCGCGCAGCAGTTTAGTCTGCGTGTGTCGACGCCGTCTGTCTCAATCTAAACTCCCGAGGTAGAAAAACACACAAGAGGGAACGCCGGGAACGCCGGGACGACTCCAAACACACACCGACATCTTTCCCCTCCGCGCCGCGACCGCGAGATACCGGCACCGACACCTCGGTATTGACTCGCCCCCGACCGCAGGAAACACACCGTCTGGAGCCGGAGAATGGATTTCTGGGTAATATCTGACCTGCGAAGCGTCTGCCAAGATGAGGCTCCCTGTTTAATATTGTTACCGAAGCACAAAAAAAAACATCATTTTTCCCTGGAAATATTTCTCTTCTTTAGCTGTAAAGTATTGGACCTGACCCTGCGTGGACGGCGTGATGACACTCTAATTAATGGATGGAGGTTTTCCTTTTGCTGGTTGTGAAGGTGTGTGTGTGTGTGTGTGTGTGTGTGTGTGTGTGTGTGTGTGTGTCAGACAAATATTATCCTGCTTTGGAGAGTTTGGTAATCCAGCCGTGGACTCCAGGCTAGAGTGCTAAAGTGCTGCTAACAAGGCCTGTTTAACATTCTCTCTCTCCTGCTCAACATACAATTATTCCACTTCGCTGCCATTAACATGTACAGTAGCCCGGGCTTTTAATTGGCCCTGATATGACTAATGCCAGATCAACTTGGATTTGCTAATTAGTTTTTTTTTTTTTTTGCTGCTGCTGCTGCTTTTAAAAAGTGCCATCAGGACATGAAATATTCATTGATGTTGAGGTGCAGCGAGGACTGTGGGTGGTATTAGTGGGATATTAGTGGGATGGACCGACGGGGTTGAACCAACACTGGCCTGTTGTGGTCGGTTATTCATACTTGGGGTGAGGTGTTCGTTTTTTGTCATACTTTTAAGACACCCACACACACACACACACACACACACACACACACACCTCTTTCCCCCCTCCCCCCTCTGCCCTTTCCCATTACCTCAATCCTTTTTCTCTCTCCACCTCTTTTCATATCCTTTCCCTCCTCAACTTTCGCCCGATCCTCCACCCCGCCTTGTCCTCCCCGTGCCCTCTGCTCCATCCCAGCTGCATCTGCCTCGCTCTTTCTCCAGGCCTCCTCCTCCTCCTCCTCCTCCTCCTCCTCCTCCTCCTCCTCCTCCCTCTCTTCCCTCCCACTCCTTAATCTCCTACCTCTCCTCCTCCTCCTCCTCCTCCTCCTCCTCCACCCCCTCCTCTGCTGTAAGTGGGCCAGGTGCCTCCTGTGGCCTCCCCTACTCCATTTCTCATTTTTACCCTTCCTCTACTCCCTTTCTCATTTTTACCCTCTCCCTGTTCCCTTTCTCGTGTCTCTCCTTGCACCCTACCTCCTATTTTAACATCCCCTTAATGCAACAGCTAGCAACGACGGGGAACGCGACGCGTTCGCTTGACCCCGCGGCGTTCTCCGAGTTTGAATAAGTTCCCTCTCCGGGTCGTGAGGTGAATCCTCCGGGGGAATCACGGTGATTTATCGCGGTCTTCCCGGCCGCTGAGAGACTGATCCTCGGTGTATTATTATATGAACGCGATAAATCGGCGAGGGGAAAGTGGAGATCCGTCTTTGTTGCCGGACGTTTTATGAGCGCCTCCTCCTCCTCCTCCTCCTCCTCCTCCTCGCGCCGGTGTGTGTGTACTTCCCTTTAGATGCAGGAGGATAGGTGAGGCCCGGCAGAAGTGAGTAGGTTCACATCCCTTTAACGTGCACACACACACACACACACACACACACACACACATATATATTCATGGGGGTTTCATTGTTGCTGTCTTTTTGTTCTCCTCGCTCTGACAACAACACTCTCAATTCCTTTTCACTGTATCTCTTCCTCTCTCTTTTCTTTTTTTTTTTCCCCTCACTCATCCTCTTTCCACTCACCCCCCCCCCCCCACCCCCCCGGGTTGTTTTGGTGTGTGCGGTGGTGTGTCACGGAGGAGGAGGGGGGGGGGTGGTGGTGGTGCATCGGTGGTTGGTGTTTTTTTGGACGGACACCTGATCCTGGCGATGCCTCACAATGTGGGAATGTGTGACTTCTTCAAAATTAGGTTTCCAAGGTGGGTGTTGTCCTTAGCGACGGTGAGCACAATCATGGGAGTTTACAGTGATCCTTTTGTCTCTCACGCTCTCTCTCTCTCTCTCCCCCTCTCTCTCTCTCTCTCTCTCCCCCTCTCTCTCTCTCATTTCTGGCACTTCTGTACGCGACGTTGTGGTTCTTTCCGTTACCGTGGAAAAAGCGCCGGTGCTTCCAAAAGCCTGTCGGTCATGGCGAGCCGTTCGCGTTAGTCAACAGGTGACAGTCGCATGTCAAACCGCATCGGAGTAAACACACCCTGAGCGCTGAGACAGGCAGACAGAGGAGGAGAGGAAGAAGAGGAGAGGAAGAAGAGGAGAGAATCCAGGTGAGTCGACCCTCTGGCTTCATCCGTCAGGGTGGACGTGTCGGCCTCGGGTGAACAGCCGGTCCTCTACTCTTTCTTTTAAACTTGCATCGCTTTACATCTTCAGCATCCTTTGGTAGCAGTGAGGAGGCAACGCATTCAATTACAGTGACGCTTCCATGACTCGACCCGAGGGGTGGACGATCATCGTGTTTATCATCGCGATTTAATGATGTCATCGTGGCAAATTTTCAAAACCGTTCATTTCGATTGTTATTTAGGCGACAAGAACGAGGAACGTCTAGAAGCGCCAGTTAGCAAAGCAACCAGTGTGAGTGTGTGTGTGTGTGTGTGTGTGTGCGCATCAGACGTAACATCACTTTCCCGTGAATGAATGGGCCAAATACTTTCCCCAATACTGCGTTCATGAACTGTCCCCTTAAAAAATACTACGTGGTATTCAGTCACGTCCCTCCGTGTTCAGACAGGTTTGGACCGGTCATTGTTTTTTGGCGAGCCGCGAGCGAATGTGTCAAGCCGGGCAGGAAGTCAGACACAGGAACGGCATAGAGCATCCGGTCCATTTCAAAATAAAACATTTTTCAAAATAAAACAAATAAAATAATCACAATCGAGGTAAAAGTTTGAAATAATCGCGATATTGATCTTTAGTCATATCACCCACCCCTACTAGACCATCATTGCACGGCTTAGAGAGGAAGAAGACTTTTTAATACCTTTGCATCTTCATCGATTAATATTAGAACTCAACTTGGCTGCATCGCCCTCACTGCCGTCAGTGTTGAAGCTTGAAATAAAAACCCATCTGTGGCGGGGCCGAGCCTCGGTATCGATGCTGCGTATTGATAAACATCAATGGCGGTACGCGGCGCAGCATACTGAACAGCAGAGACCGTCGAGTGTCCTCCACGTCCGGGTCTCCAGCTCAGTCCACAGTAGAGGAGAAACCCAGCGAGGCTCCGAGGCTCCAGCCATCGATCTCACGCCGAAGCTCTCTCCGCCCTTTTTTTTTTGTTCGCAGCTACACCACCAACCACTCTTCCTCCATCTTTACTCATCTCCTCTTTGTTCCCTCTCTCTCTCTCTCTCTCTCTCTCTCCCTCCCCCCCTACTCTCTCTCTTCGCATTCTTGTCTCCCTTCCTCTTTCTTACCCTTCACTGTCTCTCTTCTGACTCCAAAAATGTGAGACTCTCTATATTTAGATGCTCCTCTTCCTCTCCCCTTGATTTCTCTCCCTTTATCTCACCTCGCTTTTTCTTTTTTTTTCTTCTCTCTCTCCTGTTGAAGGACAGATTCGCAAAAAAAAAAAAAGAAAGATTCATCAGTGTTGTACAGTAGCTGCTTTTTGATCAGCTCTGATGAGTGACAGTGCCGCCTGGGGGCTCTTGTACACAAGCGTAAACACTTTATAAACCAACTCAACTGCTGCGGTTGTAAAGGCAGGTTAGCTGGTTGTAAGTGAGTATTGCTTGTTAAGGGCTAAGCTAATACGGTATGATGTGTTTTTTGAGCTTTGGGGTGTTTGTGAATGAGATTATCTGGGAGTGAAGTCTTGTTTTAATATTTGCTGAGGGTTGGGGGGGGGGGGGGGTGTCCAACTTGTGAGTACACACTTAAGCTGGTGTTTTTTTGTACTCCCCTCGTTGCGTGAGCTCATTGTAAGCTCGGTGTGGATTTGAGAAAGATGCCTCTGTTTGCCGTCTGACAGCGCAACAGTCACACCGAGCTACCCTCACACACACACACACACACACACACACACACACACACACTGGACACCCGCCTCGGCACCAGATAGCGACTGGCCACCAGCAGTGAGTCACCATCATTCAGTCACTCACTTACACATTCAGAGACCACACATTTTAGCAAACAACAATTAGTCTTCAGTCTCCACCGGTTCAGTGTGAAGCGAGACGGAGCCTCCATGCACTCCTGTGGGTCTGTACCACATACGTTAACGTGCACGTCTTCCTCCCGGTAACCTATTGTTTCATCCATATTTAACCCATTTTGTGTGTGTGTGTGTGTGTGTGTGTGTGTGTGTGTGTGTGTGTGTGTGCGCGTGTGTGCACCTGCATGTGTGAGGTGGCTGCGGTGACTGTTTTAACAGCTCGGGAACAGGCTGCCGACTGCGTTCGTCATGTACGCTCGTGCACCGCCGAGTCGTGACAGGTTGCTTTTTTTTTTTTTTTTTGTTGTGACATGTTTCGGGTGAGGACCTACAAGAAGGGTCTGCAACGTGCACGCACACACACACACACAATGAGAAACCCTCTGGCAGTGAGAGTGCTCGAGGAAGGTGTTAAATGCAATATAGCCTGATATCTTCACCGTAGTCACAAGAGCGTTTGATGCTTTTCAAAACTGAGATTTGCCAAGTGACAAATATTGAATGGAATTGGAGGAAACGGGGAAACGAGAAGGAGAGCAAATAATATAAAGGGCAAGACCTTTCCCAGCATCCCCCATCGTGTCATACACCATTAACCCTGCTGAGAATGATGCTCCATGACGATATAAAACACTCACACGACACACAGATGAACTCACAGACCCGGACCTGCCATTGGACTGTGTCTGACCCCGCCCCCTCCGTGAACTCCCTCATGATATCAAGGGTGTCAGCGGGTGAATCTCCAAAGTGTTGTAATGTTGAGACTGGTTTAGACTGGGGGGGACCACACAAGGTGATGTGGTCATTGTCATATGAGACCCCCCACCCATCCACCCACCCGTCTCCTCCCACTTGCAGAACCAAATACAGACACTTCCCGTAGGTGATTTCACTTCCCCCCCCACTCCCGACAAAAAAAACCGTCTTTTCGAGAGGTAGCTCCCGCCCCCTTCTCAAATGTTTACTCACACCCGAGCAGAAAGAAAATACAGTTCAACATTTGTTGTATTCAGTCCTGGTGCAGAGAGGTGATTAAGACACACACACATGCACACACACTTTCCACTTCTTCTTTTTTTCCTTGAGTCTTTTCTTCTGAGGGGCTTCAAGGTTACAGAAGTAATTTCATGTGAAGTGCCTGACAGGCGGTGCACGTTACTTGTGATTGCACTGTGTTACGTTCAGGAGCTGGTCACCGATCGGCAGTTTTCACACCAGACTTTTAGTTGGTATATGAAATAGTTACAGCAGAATATCCCAACACGGGTCTCTTGACATTTTGAATGACACCTCCTAGATCACAGCACAGAGCCCCGCCCCTGTTTGCTCAGTCGGCCAATCCTGACTGCGTTGTGTTGCAACGCCGACACTTCCCCAACAAAAGACTCACTGTTGGGCTATCTGTTCCTCCCCCTCACCTCCCCCCCCCTCCCCCCCTCCCTCCCGCCTCCGCTTCCCTTGTCCCATCCTCCCTTCCCCTTTCTCTTCCCATCCATTCCTCCCCCTTGTCTCACTCACCTTCCTCTGCCTCCCTCCCCTTCCTGCCACCTCATCGTCTTACAGTCCTCCTCATCCCCTCGCCACACCTCCCTCCCTCCTACTCCCCCCCCCCCCCCCTACTCCCCCCCTCCCTCCTTTCATTTTGGGTTCTCCGACAGTGGTAATGAGATGTTTCATTATTTGCATTTCACAGCTTTTAATAGAGAGAGAATTTAGGCTAAGCCCCGGGTCGTCAGTCAGGGAGTTACCATGGGAGACATCGCAGGCTTAGGGGCCTAGAGAGAAAGATAGCCCAGAAACCACACACACACACACACACACTCACACACACACACACACACACACACACACATGCCCATGAGTGTGAGGGAGAAAGAACGACGGAGACAGAAGGAGAGACATAAAAAGACTGAGACGGGAAGACAGATGGAGGCGGGTTTGACTTTTTTTTTGGTTCAACCCCCCGACCCCCTTCTGATCTTCTTCTTCTTCTACTGTGTTTGTATTGTTGCCACTTGGTGCGGTGCGTCGCGGGGTCAAGAGGTGAAGCCGGAGAACGGGTCATTAACGCGCACGCCAAACGTGGAAACCGATACACAAACGCCGACTCCTTACTGAGTCACGCCCTTTTTGTTTCCTCGGGTGATCCCGCGCTCACCCCGATCACGTCTGGATCCCCCGCCGAGATCCCCCCAGGCTAGCGCCCGTACAGGTACAGGTGGCTGCAGGTGAGAAGGCGAGGTGGCAGGAACGTGGGCCCGGAGTCGACGCCACACATTTGCGGCTTAAGCTTCTCGGAGAGGAAGAGGACGGAGGAAGAGTTGTTGACAGGCCGGCAGAGCGAAATGGAACGGAGGTCCTCAGGTGTAGATAAGGGACGGGCCAGGTGTTGTTGTTGTTGTTGTTGTTGTTGTTGTTGTTGTTGGGATATGTGTTGAAGGGTGGGGTCGGGGGAGGTGGAGGGTGAAGTGCTAAGTCTCTCTAAGCCTCCTGGATCCTCTTTGGTCCCTCTCCACATGACAAGGCTATCCTGCTTTAGGTCCATCTCCTCTTCCACCTTGGTTCCCTGGATGTCTGCCAAGGAGAGAGAGAGAGAGAGAGAGAGAGAGTGAGGAGAGAGAGAGAGAGAGTGAGTAATATTGCAGGATTGGCTGGGGAAGATGGAGAAAAGGATCAAGGTGGATGGATGGAGGATGTATGAATGAAAGAAAATGACATGAATTCATACAATGAGACGTAAGAAGAGCGAGTCGTCATCAGAGGACGGAGCCGAGAACAAGCCGGTTAATGGTTTTGTTATGTTGGTTTTTCTAATTGAAGCTTGCATACCTCCCTGAGTCTGGCTTGCCTGTGCACGTGTGTGTGTGTGTGTGTGTGTGTGTGTGTGTGTGTGTTATTCCTGTCTATGCCAGCCGTGTTGACGGGCTGCCACCCCGGCTCGTCCCGGAAGGCTGCCAGCTCCGTCGGATTGGGGATTAACCCCGGGATAATGGCCTTGATGCCCAGTTGAGTGGAAGCAAAGCTGTTTAAAAAATATTGGCTGCCTGAGTCACTCTCGCTCTCTTCCTGTCTCCCTCTCTCTATCTCTTCTGTCTCTCTCCCCCTTTGTCTCGCTACAATACCGCGCTATCTCTTTCCTCTCTGTACTCGCCACTGTTCTCTCTGTCTGCCGTCGGCTATCTACCTTTCTATCTGTTTCACTCGTCTTTATGCTTTTCATCCGACTCCGTTTTTGTTGAGGCTTCCGTCGTAACTTCACACCGTGTTCATGACAGACTTTTATCTCCGGTTTTGAAGACATGGTTGTGAATGAACGCTTGAGATCCAGAACAGTGTCATACATTCAGGATTACATGGTAGATTTACAAAATAACAATAATACACTTTCCCCTGCCGTGATGTTCGTGGGCCATGTGTTTGAGGACGGTCTCAAACCTCCACTAGAATATCACTCTAAAGCCATTCATGCTTGCTCTATTTTCTTTGTCCAGTCGTCTACTCGCAAAAACCTCAATTCTCTCTTCCTTTGCCTGAGTTTTTCATGGATATTAGCTTGTCATTTCACATCCGTGGAGGAAGGATCCTCATATGATCTTTGATATCTGTCTTGAGTCTGACATCATAGATATCACTTTATTTTGAAGGTTTTAAATAATACATTATTCATGCCATATAGACCTGCCAGTATGCGTAGTACTGTGTAGAGAGGACTGGGAGGAGCTGTGACTCCAAGCTAACTGATAAAAATTTGAGTCATGAAGTCGACAATTGACAACGCATGTCGACATTTTCCCAGCCAATCAGCAGGCTGGACTCGGTTTGTCCCTCCCTCTCCCCGCCTCACTTTCATCACTGGCCAATTGTTCTGCTGATTTTCAACGAGGAGAAGGCGGGGGGGTGTTGAACGTCAAGATAGTCACATGTGAAATGAAACATAACAAGGTTTAATGTGTTGAGCAATAAAGTTAACCGAAGCCAAATGCCCAATATTGACCAACGCACATGCTAACTAGCATGTTAGCTAACGCCAGTGCGTCACAGGTAGCCAACGTGAGCTAGTTGTGATGCTGTGAATAAAGTGGGAACGATACACTAGACCCCGAAAAGTAGAAATGAGAGGAAGCCAAGGCTGCTGCTGCTCCTCAGGGTCACCTGAACACTGTTCATCTCAACACAGCTAACTGTGTCAGCTGTGTGTTGGAAGGTTGTTAAAAAAAAATCAATAATTATTTTTCTTCATTAAACTTTTACTGACTGTAATTGGTTCAATATTTATGCCAGGTACGTGCACACAGTCCCAATTTCGCTTTCAGGTTATTGAACCAAATTTGTCCTGCATGCGTTGGGTATTTTTTGCAGTGTACACACTTAAGGTGGTACTCTAAACCCTTCTCCAAGGTTGCCGGTCTGGCAACACGTTATTTCTTTTTCGTTTCATAGCGCCGACGCCAAGGTCCGTTCAATTTGACATGCTTGTCCCACAGAAGTCGTCTTATCAAATAATGAGCACAATCATTGCATATAATTGAGAGCTTTTTTAATTGCTCAATTGATCAGTCGTATATGTTGATCAGAGGACCACAATGTGTACGAGGCGTGATTAGCTGGAGGGAGCAATCTTGCCGGCAATGCACTGGCAACTAAATGTCAATCTGCCCCCACCAAGTGGAATCTCTTCATTTAGAGTAAATGGAAGTGCATGCAATTATTTGGATGGTGCCAACGCACAGACAGGAAACCGGCACGTCGAGGTACACGCATAGTTCACTGACTGTAGTACATCTGGCGCTCCTGTCGTCCCTGTACCGAGAGTGCTTTTATGCACTTGGGTTTCTACGTTCGGCGCTCGTATTGTCATAACACCGATGTCACCAAGACCAGTTCCTGTACTTGGCGAATGAAGTGATTTGTGATGCTGAGTGAGATCGTCAAGAGGAGTGAATCAATAGACACAGTAGCGTTGCTAAAGAGTTACACTGTGTTTTACGAAGCTGTTACACACGTTCCTTCTTTGTGAACGCTTCGTGCCGGGTACGTTGAACCCCTCGCAAAGTATTACTCTGCCTTTGAGCCTGAAAGTCGGCCTCCCCTCGGTCCTCTCCGGTCAAGGAGGGAGAGAGCTGGCTCGGAGGGACAGGCTGCGTGAAGAGGAAGAAGGAGGAAGCCCCATTCTCTCACTCCATCACACGTCTCATCTCTTTAGCTGTCTGGCCGGGGCCTAGAGTGACGTTGCCGTGATGTGACCGGGACAAACTGGGCGTGATGCTAAGCGCTAAGTGTGCTAGGTCTGTTGGTGTGTGTTTAGGGGCAGGGGGGGGGGGGGCAGGGGTGTGTTTGCTTGTGTGTTATGAAGGGGAAGGAGGGGTGGGGGTAAGGAGGACAGTCACTTCTGATTTGGCCTCAGAAGGGTGACAGGGACTTGGAGCTCTGGTGGCATGCTTTACTGAAACAATCGGCTCTGACCACAAATCATCAGACACCGACCGCCGGCCTCCTGATGACTTTTTACTTGCTGCTTTTTTCTTTTTTTTTTTTTGGTGAAATTTCATAGACGGGTTTGAAAAGCTTTTTTTTTTTTTCTATTCTGTGACACTCTGAAAGGAAGCTTTAGTTTCTGTGGCCTTGGTGAGACTGCTAATGCTTTGGATGACACACAAAACAAACTCTCTCGCTCGCTCTCTCTCTCTCTCTCTCTCTCTCTCTCTCTCTCTCTCTCTCTCTCTCTCTCTCTCGCCTTCTAGTTGATTCTCTGACAAGTCCATTTTACCTTACTTTCTCATCTTGTGTGAATGCAGTTTGAGGGTAATGCTGTGGGGGAGAGTTTGGGTCTGTTGGGGGTATGAGGTGGGGGTGAGAGCATGGAAAGGCTGGGATGTTGGAAATGGAAAAAGGGTCTCTGACTGAAGGGGACATAATAATAATAATAATAATATCATAAATAATACGCTTTTTTTTGTATTTGTATAGCACTTTTTCAAACACGGTTACAAAGTGCTTAGCAGGAAAAAGTCAAGATTAAAAGGTAAAGCAATAAACACACAGCAGTAACGCAGCGCACAAGACAAGTGGATGTGCTGACATTAAACAAGCCAATTAAACAAGCAAACCAAAAGTTCAGAGGTCGAGACACACTCCATTACAGTTCCTCTTCCCCCTCTCCGACTAACTCCTGCCGCTGTCTCTCTCCGGGTGTGCTGAGGCAGTAAATTTGATTAGTCCTCTCCACCTTCTTCTTCTTCTTCTTCTTCATCTCTCTCTCTCTCTCTGTTGTTGTTTTATCCTCCAATACTCGTTGTTTGTGTTAAATTTGAGTCTGTTGGCGCAACCCCCCACACACACACACACAGAAAAAAAAAACGTTGATACTCCCATCGAACTTTTGCCTTTCCCACCACGCTAACGTTATCATCTGGTGTTTGGACGAGCTTGGCCGTACGGTATCTGGCGAACGCAACGTCGCGCGGTTGAACAGCACCTGCTTTGTTCTGCTGCTTCGACGCGTTCGCATGCGGGTTGCACAATGTGATATATCGACGTGACCCGACGTGACCCGACGTGACCCGGGCGCTTCACCGCGTGTCGCGAGGGTATTGAGGCGTTTTGTCTCGGCGAATGACTTCCTCTGTGTTTTAGCGGCAGCCTATGCTACAGGCCAAGACGACACAATTCAATGCGCCGAGCGGCCCTGAGTCAAAGCAGGAAGAGGAGCAGGAATGGAGCGATTGTGTCCTCGAGGCAGCACGTTTGTCTCCACAGGTGAGAGGTGGCAGCTCTCAATACCTCCATCAGGACAGCACAGAAAGGGAAGAATATCTCAAGGTTAGACCGCCAATAGATTTTTCTACCAAACTGTGAGCCGGAGGATAAAAAACACTTGCGTCAAAACTGGCCTTTCAAGACACTGAGGGACGCTGTTATTCTACATTCATGTCCAAGTTTCTTCTCTTTTATTTTTCTTCTTCTATGGCTTAAAGAAAAAAAGCCAAGTGAAAGGCCGTGCGTTTGTATGGTTGCATTTTTCTTTTTTTTCTCTTTTTTTTTTTTCGTTTTGGAGAGACAGAGATTTCAGCAGTTGTCTTCATCACTCCAGAGGTGTGTTTGTGTCCGCGTGGACGTCGGGGGGGGAAAGACACGGTGGGATTTATCTGATCTTACAAGCCATCAGGTTTGAGCAGAGCGTCGCCAAACATGACCTGAAGTGTGCCGGCCCCCGAGCAAACGCCGCTGTCGCCTCGGCCCACCGGAGCTGTCGTCTCCCGGGACGACCGACCGGAGCTGACAGCCGCGGCGTTCCCAAAACAAATCAGCGCTGCGTTTCGGTAACACCCCGCGTCCCCGCGATTCAGCTCCCGCCGAGACGAGAGCGGGAACGGCGGCTTGCTAATGCTCCGGCTAATGCACTGCCTGAGTGTGTGTGTGTGTGTGTGTGTGTGTTTTTTTTCAGTGTGTGTGTGTTTGTATTCGCTTGGGTTTATGCGTGTGCGGTTTTTCTCTTTGTTTTCCCGCCACCTCGTTCGCTGGTTCAACATAGCGACGCACACACACACACACACACACACACACACACACACACACACACACCTGTCTTTGTCACCTCTCTTCGGCCTGTGTGTGTTCAACATGTCTCCAGCCTGTCATCTAACCTGGACCCAGCAGGCTAGCGTGTGTTTGAACATGTTTTATTCACGTTAAAGGCGAAAAGCCGCTTAGATGTCAGGTAAACGTTTGTACGTAACCCAGAACCAGAACTCTTGAGCCCGGATCACTAATAGATTGCGAGGCCAAACGGTGAGATTTACTCATATTTATTTTATTTAGTCGTTGTTGTGGTGGAGAGTAACACAGTAGAGGTGGGCGATTATCGTGTTTATCATCGTAATCGCGATTTAATGATGTAATTAAAATCGTTCATTTCGGTTGTTATTTAGGCGACAAGAACGAGGAACGTCTAGAAGCGCCAGTTAGCAAAGCAACCAGTGTGTGTGTGTGTGTGTGTGTGTGTGTGTGTGTGTGTGTGTGTGCGCATCAGACGTAACATCACTTTCCCGTGAATGAATGGGCCAAATACTTTCCCCAATACTGCGTTCATGTACTGTCCCCTTAAAAAATACTACGTGGTATTCAGTCACGTCCCTCCGTGTTCAGACAGGTTTGGACCGGTCGGTTTTTGGCGAGCCGCGAGCGAATGTGTCAAGCCGGACAGGAAGTCAGACACAGGAACGGCATAGAGCATCCGGTCAATTTCAAAATAAAACAAATTTCAAAATAAAACAAAACAAATAAAATTATCGCTCATTAATCGTAATTGAGGTAAAAGTTTGAAATAATCACGATATTGATTTTTAGTCATATCGCCCACCCCTACTAACAAACCCTGTAACGTCAACCCTGGATGCTACCGCTCCGTCCAGGAAGTTGTCCCCTTCTCCTTCACTGGTAGTCGAGCAGTCATTAAAAGTCTTGCTGTTTACTTACTTTACTGACTGTCTCTTCAGGACGAACCTCGACTGAGCAGTCCAGGATTGTACCCGCTGAGGTGAACGCCTCAGAGTGACGCGTCGCCCGTTCACCGGTCTGCTGAGTGAATATTCACAGGCAAAAGAGGCACAACAAAGCAAAACACACGGCGCCTCTGTTTATTGATAATCATTTTAAATGGTAAAGGTCCGTATTAAATGAGGCGCTTTTCTCCCTCTCAGCTATTTTGTGAAACTGTTTTGTCGCCGCCATTCTTAATGAGCTTATACACACACACACACACACACACACACACACACACACACACTTTCTGGAAATGAACCTGTCAGCCGCAGATTTTTTGACTATTTGTTTCAGGGCTTTTTTTAGACATCAAACTACAGCGGTTGAAATGCGGCGGCTATTGATGTCATTGTTTTATGTGTCACAGTCATTACTGCGAGATGCTTACCCCGGTTCATCTTTAAAGGAGCGGTTCAGCTAAATTTGCTTATTTTTTTCCCCCTTACATTGAAATGAAAACAACATCCCGAGCAACGGGCTTTGTTTACCGGACTGACCTGGAGGAGAATTACCTGAATAACGTTTCCAAAATTATTCCTCGCGCTTTTCCTGCCCGGCAACTGGTTTGAAATACCTTTTGATGATCGGGGTTTTGGTGGGGTTCGGTTACGTTAACGGGAACAACGGTGTGTGTCACAACACCGGTTTGGATTTCATCTCGCTCTTTCTCACTTTTTCTGCATCTCCGCCCGTGATTTCTGTGTCCGATTTGAGATTGTCACCCGTAGTTTCATGGGATATTACACGCATTTACGGTCTATTCTCCTCATCTCCCAGCAGACAGTTTGGAGGAGAGGCTACCGGTCAGCTACACAGATGAACAACAGGAAGGAGGACATGGAGATCTCCTCTCACTACCGCCAGCTCCTCAGAGAGCTCAACGAGCAGAGGCAGCACGGCATCCTCTGCGACGTCTGTGTCATCGTCGACGGCAAGATCTTCAAGGCCCACAAGAACGTGCTGCTGGCCTCCTCGCGCTACTTCAAGACTCTTTACTGCCAGGTGAGGTTGTGTTGGCTTGATTACTCGCAATGTTTTCCCGTTTATTTATATCCTGCAATAGTGGGGGGGGGTGGTGGGCGATAATCGTGTTTATAATCGCGATTTAATGATGTCATCGTGGCAAATTTTCAAAATGGTTCATTTCGATTGTTATTTAGGCGACAAGAACGAGGAACGTCTAGAAGCGCCAGTTAGCAAAGCAACCAGTGTGTGTGTGTGTGTGTGTGTGTGTGTGTGTGTGTGTGTGTGTGTGTGTGTGCGCATCAGACGTAGCATCACTTTCCCGTGAATGAATGGGCCAAATACTTTCCCCAATACTGCGTTCATGAACTGTCCCCTTAAAAAATACTACGTGGTATTCAGTCACGTCCCTCCGCCCCGTCCAGTAACGCCGTGTTCAGACAGGTTTGGCCCATCTGGTCAATTTCAAAATAAAACAAATTTCAAAATAAAACAAAACAAATAAAATAATTGTTCATTAATCGTAATCGAGGTAAAATAATCACAATATTGATTTTTGTGATTTTTTTTATTGATCGCCCACCCCTATCCTGCAGAAGGGAAATGGACAGCAGGGGTTTGTTTGAGAAAAACACTTTAATCATTTATTTTGGTCCTCCAGGTTAAGAAAGGGGCAGAGCCTCACCACCAGACCACTGTCACTCACCTGGACATCGTCACGGCAACGGGCTTCAAGGCCATCTTGGACTTCATGTACTCCGCTCACCTCGCCCTGACCAGTAAGAACGTGATCGAGGTGATGTCGGCGGCCAGCTACCTGCAGATGACGGACATCGTCCAGGCCTGCCACGGCTTCATCAAGGCCGCGCTGGACATCAGCATCCGCTCCGAGATGGCCGACGAACTGGCCGACTTCGAGATGGGAGCCGTGGCCGCCGCCGGCATCGGAGGAGGAGGAGGAGGAGGTGGAGGAGGAGGAGGAGGAGTGGGTATAGTAGGAGTAGGCGGCGGCGTCGGAGGAGGAGCGGGGTTAGGAGGAGGAGGGGGAGGAGGAGGAGGAGCGATAGTAGGCATGGCGTCTGAAGCCCTGGCCTCCATCATGTCGGGCCGCAGCACCTCCCCCTGGCTGGGCCGCCGCACCAGCCCGGCCAACTCCTCCGGGGACTCGGCCATCGCCAGCTGCCACGAGGGAGGCAGCACCTACGGCAAGGAGGACCAGGAGCCCCCCAAGAGCCACGAGAGCCAGGAGGAGGCCTGCCACGACTCCCAGCCTGCCTGGCCCCACGACTACCGGCCCGTCACCGTCAAGGAGGAGCAGGTGTCCCCCGCCTCCTCCTCCCACCCCCGGGACACCCCCCGGGGAGCGTCCCAGAGCCAGGGGGGGGGGGGAGCAGGGGGCAGGAGGCGCCGGCGGGGCGGGCGGAGGAGGAGGAGGAGGAGGAGGAGGAGGAGGAGCAGAGGGGCCCTGGCAGCCCCTCTCGGGGTCGGGCAGGAGGAAGAACAGGAAGAACAAGGACACGGTCCGGCATATTACCCAGCAGGCCGAGGGGCACGGGGACAGGGACAGGGAGAGAGACAGGGACAGCAGGCCCGGATCTCCACTGCCCTCCATGCTGACTGTGGCCGGGTGGAACTACAACGGACAGGACATCCCAGGTAAGGCTGCACGCTGGACTAGATCATAGAGACCTGGTGGTTTTATCTGATGCGGGTCAAATTAAAACGGCGAGAGCGAGTCGGCTGGTTTCAGGTCCAGTCCTGTCCTCCGTTTTGCTGCTGGGTCGTATTTTGTCTTGTTCGTTTGGTGAGTTTGAGACCGTAGGGTGCAGTTTGCTAATGGAGTTCGATGGTAATTGAGATAAGGAAGCGTTGCGCGGTGAGATAGTACGGTGAGTGTGATGCCTCAACGCCACAGGACAGTAGAAGTGAGTTCACCTGCACGTCGGTCTTACAACAGACCGCCTGAACGACAGAGTGACAAATATAATGAAGTGTGCAGCGAACTTTAGAATAGTGCTTCGTATTGTGGATCTCATCCTGATATTTATATATTTATATGTATATATATTTAGTTTAAAGTGACCTCTCTTCCTCGGGGGTTCAGATCAGCGAGGTTCTACTGTAACGTGTTCGGCCTAAGATGATTATCTCAAATCTTGGAGGTGTGAGGTGAAGCCGGGGTAAATGCAGATGGATAATAAAATCCTCTTCTTACTGCAGTTTATGTAACACACACCCACACACACACACACACACACACACACACACACACACACACACACTTATTTTGAGAAAGCTTCTCTTGATGCTCAGCCTTAAAGAAGTGTTTGGTGAATTCCTTCACACTAAAACTAATACATTAAAACACTCTTACCTGTGTGTGTGTGTGTGTGTGTGTGTGTGTGTGTGTGTATTTGTGTGTGTGTGTGTGTGTGTGTGTGTGTGTGTGTGTGCGCTGTGGGGCCCAAGGCGTCGATAGGTAGATCATTAAAAGTAAGGGAAGCTAATCCTGGGCGCATTAAGGGAGTTGGCTGTGAAATGGGCACACGCGTCGCGCAGCTAAAGAAAACAGGATAATTGAATTGACCTGGGTCACTGCACGGATTACCAGCGCGTCCTCGCCATCCCAAACTCCTCCCCCTCCCTCCCTCCCCCCCCCCTCTCTCTCTCTCTCTCTCTCTCTCTCTGGGGTTTAGGGAAGGACCTCTGGAAAGGGCGAGAGGAGAAGAAGGGGAGAGAAAGTGGAGTGCAGGGAAAAAAACTGGGTAATGTATATGAGAGGGGGCAAAGAGAGAGATGGGGGAGGGGGGGGGGAGGGGGGAGAGAGCGAGCGAGAGAGAGAGAGAGAGAGAGAGAGGACAGAATCCGTACAGGCTTATGGGAGTTTGTGGACTTAACTCCTAAGTGTCCTAAGTCCCGGATTTTGTGACCTGCACTCGCACCTTATTACGATGCCACAAGTACAACCTGTCTCCTCAGGTTACTGCAACACTGAGCCCAGGAACAACACCACACACCCACACAAACAACACCCCCAAACACAAACACACACCACACAAAACCCACACGCGGTCCAGCCCCGTGGGCTGCATGGGAAAGGGGTCGGGTGTTCGCCGCCTGGAGAATACCATTCCCCTAGGAAGGAATTTCCCACTGTTGCCTAAATTAGGGGAAGTCTAGTTTTGCCGCTGTGAGACTAAACCCGTTCACCAAAAAAACACCTTTTAAAAAAACCCACTTTTAAAACTGGGTTAAGGCCCCGGGATCCACAATGTGCAGAGGGAGGGAGGGGGAGAAGGGGGGGGAAACGAGCCTCTTTGTATCGTGTGATTATCAACTATTTGGGTCTCCGTCGGAGGGCTGACCGGGGCCTTCGGGGCTGGAGATGGGGTTCCCGGGGGTTCCCGGGTGCCGATGATCGGGTTGTCTTTCATCACGGGACGTTACGTTCCCACCAGCGACGGGTGAAAACTCGGGTGGGTTTTTGCGGGAAAGTTTTTGTGTTTGGGGAAAAAGGTGGGGGAGGTTAACGGGTTTGGGCCGGGGTCTTATTTAAAGGGCGAGTACCGGGTGTGTGTGGTGTGTGTGGTTGTTTGTGTTGTGTGTGTGTGTGGTGTTAGCGGGGGGGGGGGTGTTGTGCCATCAGTCCTCCAATTTTTTTCCCTTTATATGGTGGGGGGAAAAAAAAGGGCCCCGGGGATTACTTTTTTGCTTAAATTCCTTATTGAGGAAAAAAACTTTCCCCCTCCTCTCCCCTCTCTCCCCTTTTTCCCCCCCTTCCTTTTCTTTCCCCCTCCTCTCTTCTCCCTCTCCTTCCCCCCCCCCTCCCCCCCTTTTCCCCCCCCCCCCCCCTCTCTCCCCCCCCCCCCTCCCCTTTTTCCCCTTGTCCTTTTTCCCCCCCCCCCCCAAAACCCCCCGGTTTTTTGGAAAAAGGGGGGGGGAAATTTTTTGGGTTTGGGTAAGGGGAAAAATTTTAAAAAAGGGGGGGTTTTTTCCAGCGACCCCCAAAAGGGAAATTGTTTTTAAACCCCCCAAATTGTGTTCCCCCCCAATTGGGAAAAAAAACCCCCCTTTTTTCCCCCCTTCCCCTTTAAACCCAAATTTAAACCGCCCACCCCCCTTTAAAAAACAATAAAACCTTCCCTCTGGAAAGGTCAAAGCGAGGTTTAAGATAAGAATTTTGTTAAAAGGGTATGGGAGGTTTTTGTTTTGATTTTTTTTTTTTAAAAGTAATTTTTTATTTAATAAATTGGTTTAAAAAGTTTTTAAATTGAGAATGAAGAAATAAAATTTTAAAATGGTTTGTTTATTTTTTGGGTTTTTTTTTTTAAATTGTTATTTTGTTTTTATATTTTTTTTTTTAGTGTTTAAAATAAAGGCTGATTCAGTAATTATTTTTTTTAAAATAAATTAAAATTTGGGTTTTATAAATTTTTTTGGAAATTTTAAGAGAAATTTGTTTTTAAAGGGGAAATTTTTGAATTTTTTTTTTAAAAAAATTTGGGTTGGTTTTGGTGGTTTGTGTTGTATTTGAAATTTTTTGTTTTGAAAAGTGGGTTTAATTATTTATGGGGGTTTTTTTGGCCCGTGGGGAATTGAGTTTTGAAGAAATTTTTATTTACTTATTTTATTTTGTCCCCCCTTTTAAATATTTGGAGTTTTTTTAATTTTTATTTTTTTTTGGGAAAAAAAGGTTTTCTTTTTAAAAAAATGAAATTTTTTTTTTTTGTTTTTTTGTGTGGGTGTGGGGGTGGGGGGGGGGGTTTAAAAAAAAAGGTTTTTTTTTATTTTGGGTTTGGGTTGGGGTTTTTGGGGGAATTGAAGTTGGGTGTATAAAAATAAAAAATAAAAAAAAAACAAAAATTAAATCGGAATTTTTTTTTTAAAAAAAGGGTTCAACCCAACTGGGGCTCTTTCCACTTCCCCCCACTGTTGCAAAAATTAAATTAAAAACAAAGAACCCTTCGGATGGGGGGTGAAACCCAAACACTTTATTTTACCCCCTTCCCCCCCCTCCCCCACCCCAGTTCCCCCCTCCACCTAAACCACACACACACACACACAACTAAAAAAACAGTGAAACCCCTTTTTAAATTCCTACTGAGCGTTACCCAAGGGTTTCGGCGTTGGACCTCAAACCCCTCCTGGACTCACCGGGGGCGGGCCCCCGGCAGGCGTCCTCAGAACTCCCCCTCGTCCTTTTTTCACTTCCCATAAAGTTTCTCTCTCCTTTTTTTTTTCCCTTTTTTTTTTCTCTCTCTCTCTTTTTCCCTCTTCCCCCCCACTCGCCTCCTCCCCTTCCCTTTTTGCCTCCCCCCCCCCCCCCCCCCCCCCCCCCCCTCCCCCAAGTCCTCGGGGGGTCTAAAGTAAAACACTTGAAAAAAATGAATGGGCCCCCCCCTTTTAAACCCCCTTCCTCTCTGAAACCCAGTTAAGACTCTCCCCGAAGTTTTTGGGCATTTCTTTAAATTTTGGAAATGGGTTTAAATTTTTTTAAAAAAACCTGAACAGTTTCCCAAACCCCCCCACCCCTCGGGGCACCTCTTCCCTCCCCTCTCCCTGGGCCCCCCGGTTTTTAATAATCTACTCTCATATTTCCCCCCTTAATTCCCCTTCCCCTTCTTTAAAAAACCAAAATAGATTTAATATTTCAGACTGTGGGTTTTAATTTTTAAAAACCCCTTTCTTCAGGGTTTTGGTGCTTAAACACTTTTGTGGGTTAAAAAACTACATCGTGTTGAGGTCTCCCCCGCTCGCTCCTCTCTCTCTCCCCTCTCCCCTCTCTCCCCCTTTTCTCTTTGGGCTCCGGGTTCTTTTCTCCCCATTTTTTTTTTTTTTCCCAAGTCGGGTCCGTTCTATTATCTTTTTGACTCCCAGTTTCTTTGTACCCCTGTTTCCCTTCTCTCTCTCTCTTTCCCCCTTTTTTTCAGCTCCTTCTCTCTGCTCCCCTTCTCTCTCTCTCTCTCTCTCCCCCCAAACCCCCTTCTTTCTCTGCTCTTTTTTTCCTCTGGCGGAAACCAGTTTAATTTAAAGCCCCTTTCCTCCCACCCTATTGATTTTTTTGGGGCCTTCTCACCCCACCACGCTCTTTTTCCCCCTACCCCCCCTCTATCCTTCCTCCCTCCCCTCTCACCCTTTCCCCCCTTTCCCGCCCCCCCCCCCCCCTTTTCCCCCCCCCCTTTTTCCCCCCTCATTTGGGTGTTTTGGGCAAAAGGGGCTGAATGCCATTTGTTTCTTTGGGGATTGTGACGGAAGACTTTTTCTTTCCCCTTCTCTCTCTCTCCCCTTTTCTCCCTCTCTCCCCTCCCTTCTCTCCCCCCTTTCTCCTCCCCTCTCTTTCGGCCTCCTGTTTCTGTTCCCCAAAAAAAAAAAAAAAAACACCGCCCCTATTATAAACCGTGGAAACCCAATCTTTTTTCTACCGCCCACCAACCATCTTTGTCATATGCCCCTCACATCCGCGGGACTTTAGAGTTTTTACCCCCGGCTAAAAGCCCCTTCTCCTACCCACCCACCAAAACACACACACACACACACCACACACACACCCCCACACACACACACACACACACACAACACAAACGCGCATTCACAACACATTTTCACCCTCGCTGTCTCCTCTCTTTTCTCCTCTCTCCGGCTCCCTCAGTTCCCCAAAACTGACACCTGCTCAAATTATAATTCTTGGTTTTAAAAGAGCCTTTTTTGGACAGAACTCCCCCCCCCTCCTCCCCCCCTCCCCCGCCTCCCCCCCCCCCCCCTCCGTCTGACCGGGGCTTTTTCCCAAAAGGGCCGGGCACTCCCCCACCCCCTCCACCCCCGCCCCCCGGGAACAGGCCGGGGGAAAAGGGAAAGGCTGGGGGGGGAGGGGGAAGGGCAGGGGGGGCCCAGGGAAAAGGGAAAAGGGGGGGTTTTAAAGATTAGCCATCCCTCCCAAGTGCACCGGGGTTGGGCCACCACCTCCCACACCCACACATGAAGGTATAAAACTGGCGCGCCTAAAGCACAAAAAACACACGGCACCTGCGTACGTTTTCACCTCGAAATGAAACGTGTTTAAAAGTTGCGAACACACACTGCACATCCCGGAGAAAACCCAAAACGCCCGCACGCACATGCACCCCAACACCTCCGGGCTTTTGCCCTTCCACTCTAAAAAATAAACAAACCCGGGAATTTGCTCCTGACAGGATGTCCTTGGCAGGGGGGGGGGGGTTTTCTGTGGTTGAACTTTCACAGCAACCCCCCCACACCCCAAACCCCCCGCCCCCACACACCCCACACACAAAACACACACACACACACACACAAACACACAACACAAACACACTTGGAGCCCCACCCCATCCCCCCAAAAAATCATAGAGCTCTGGTTCCCTTTGGGTGGTTAAAGGGCACACACTCACTGCCCAAACATAAATACACTCTCCCCCCTTTCCCCCCAAAGCCCGTTTGGGGGGGGGGGGGGGGTTTTAGGGAGATATGTTTAAAAAATCAATATCGGATTATTTCAAACTTTTCCCCTCATTAGATTAATGAACATTATTTTATTTTAAAATTTGGGGTTTTTTTTTTAAATTTTAAAAAAAAAAACTGAACGGGGGTGTTACGGGCCCGGGAATCCCAAAACTTTGTTTTTTTAAAAAGGGACAGTTCAAAAAACCGCATTTTTGGGGAAATTTATTTGGCCCATTCATTCGGGGGAAATGAGGGTTTACGTCTGATGCGTGCACACACAACACACACAAAACCACAAACACACACACACCCAAAACCCCCACCACACACACACACACAAAAACCCCGGGTTGCTTTGCTAACGGCCTTCTAGACTTTTCCCCCTTTCTGTCGCCTAAATAAAAATCGAAATGAACGATTTTGAAAATTTGCCCCCCTCTTTTTGGGAAAATTGACGGGGATGCCTCTCCCTCTCTTTTCCTCCCTCCTCTTTTCCCCCCCTTCTCTCCTCTCTCCCCCCTCCTCTCTTCCTCTCCCTCTCCTCTCCCACCTCCCCCTCCTTCTCCTCCCCTTTCTCCCTCCCTCTCCTCTCCCCCTCCTCCCCCCTCTCTCCTCTCTCCCTCCCCCTCCCACCCCTCTCCCTCCCCTTTCCCCCTCACCCTTTTCTCCTTTTCCTTCTCCTCTCCCCCTCTCCCTCCCTCCTCTCTCCTTCCCCTCTCCTTCTCCTCTCCCCTTCCCTCCCCTCCCCTTCTCCCTCTCCCTCCCCTCTCCTCTCCCCCCCTCTCCTCTCCCTCTCCTCTCTCCTCTCCTTTTTCCTTTTCCCTCCCCCCTCCTCCTCTCTCCTCTCTCCCCTTTCCTCCCCCACCTTTTCCTCCCCTTTCCCCTCCCCCCCTTCCCTCCTTCCCTTTCCCCCCTCTCTCCTTCCCTTTTTCCCCCTCCCTCTCTCCTCTCCCTTCTCCTCTCCTCCCCTCCCTCCCCTTTTTTCCCCCCTCCTCTCCTCTCTCCTTTTTCCTCCTCCCTCCCCCTCCCTCCCCCCTCCCCTCCCCCTCTCTTTCCCCTCTCCTCTCCTCTCTCCTCTTTCCTCCCTCTCCCCTCTCCTCTCTCCTCTTCCTCTCCCCCTCTCCCTCCCTCTCCCCCCTCCCTCCCCCCTCCCTCCCTCTCCCCCCTCTCCTCCCTTTCCCTCCCCCTCTCTCCTCCCCTTTTTTCCCCCTTAAACCTCCCCCTCCTCTCCCCCCAATCCTTTCCTCCCCTCTTCAACCCCCCCCCCCCCCCCTTCCCCTCCCCTCCCCCCTTTTCCCCCTCCTGTTTTTTGCCTCCCCCTCCTCCCCCTCCCTTTTTCCTTTTCAATTCCTCTCCTCCCCCTCCCCTCCCTCTCCTCCCCCTCTCCCCCCTTCCCTCTCCTCCCCCTTTTCCCTCTCCTCTCTCCTCTCTCCTCCCCTTTCCTCTCCCCTCCCCTTTTCCTCTCTCCCTCTCCCTTCCCCTCTCCTCTCCTGTCCCCCTTTTCCCCCTGTCTCCTGTCTCCTCTCCCCCCTCCGGGTCCCCTGTCTCCTGTCCCCCCTCTCTCCTCCAGTGTTTCTGATAAAAGTAATGGGGGCATAAACGGGTGTCCATTGCCCACCCCTTGTAACTCAACGGTTCACCCAAAAAGGTAGTCGAGCACAAGCACCAGGACACTGAACTAGAAAAGGATGTGTGAAAGTGTGTGTGTGTTTTTGTGTGTGTGTGTGTGTTTTGTGTATGGCGGTAGGGTGCGTGTGTGTGGTGGGGTTGTGTGGGGGGAGAGAGAGAGAAAGAAGAAGAAAAAAACGTGTACCCCGGGACAGAATAAACGACACAGGAACACACAGCAACTCAGTGAAGAATTTAACCCCGGGAAAATAAAATATTTGGTCTCCCCTCTTTTCCTCTCTCTCTCTCTGTCTGCCCTTTCTGCCCGGGTCTCTCTCTCCTCCCCGTCCTGTCTTTCCTCTTTGTCTCTCTCTCTCTCTCTCCCCTCGGGTCTCGCCCCTCCTCTCTCTCTCTCTGCCCGTCTGTCTCTCTTTTCTCTCTTCTCTCTCTCTCTCTTTTCTTTTTGTCTCTCTCTCTCTCTCTCTTTTCCTGTCTTTTCCCCCTTCTCTCTCTCTCTCTCTCCCCACGGGCCTTCCCTTTCTCTTCACTCTCTCTCTTTTTCGTTTTCTCTCTCTCTGTTCTCCCCTCTCTCTCTCCCCCCTTTTGGTCTGTCCTCTCTCTCTCGCCTCTCTCTCTCTGTCTGTCGTCCCCCTCTCTCTCTCTCTCTCTCTCTTTTCTGCTCTCTCTCTTCTCTCCCCCCCCCTCTCTCCTCTCTCCTCCCCCCCCGTCTGTTTTTTTTTTTAGAAAGGGGGTTTTTGTTCTTTTTTATGTCCCCCATTTCCCTTTTGGGGGGCCCTCTCCCCCCGCCAGACCATTTGGGAAAAGGGGGGGAAAAGCCCAAAAAGGGGGGAAAG
>JAXDDW010000001.1:22707500-22715000 GCA_034670385.1 Hoplostethus mediterraneus
TCTCTTGCATGGAGTCCCAGTTCATTTTCCAGTGCATTACATTACATTACATTACAGTCATTTAGCAGACGCTGTCATCCAAAATCAACACAGGTAGAGAACTACTAGTCACCAGACATCATAAGTGTATTTCCTTCCTAAACAAGCAGCTAAGAGCAGAACTAGTGTTGAGGTAAAAGTGCAATAAGTTAGATACCTACTTTAACTTAAAGAAATGAGACATATAAGAGAATCAAATAAACGGTGCGGTGCAAACGTTTACGTCTACAGCTGATCTCCTACAGGAGGAGATCCCTGCTGAATAGGAAGCTAACACGTGAACTTCCTGGTCACTGAGAAAAGAGAGTTTTCACACCGACCACATGTGTTTTAAAAGGTGTTTGCCGGGGTTACGAAACCAGCCGAGCTGCTGCAGGACCGTGTACACGTTTGATTCAAGTGGGAAAATGAAAGGATGGTGTGTGTGTGTGTGTGATATCAGCGCTATGCTAGCTGCAGGCTCCTCAACGTTCCTCTGAACTCTGATCCAGGAAACGAGGCCATCTTCTATTTCGGCAGCATCAAACGGGTCGGGCGCTGATGCCGATCGGCTCTGGGACTCCTGAGTGGATCGCCAGGTCGCGGGAGGTCCGGGGTCCGGATCCGCTCGGTCCTGAGATCCATCCAGCTTGTATCGCGGATCTGAACGCAGCTCGGGCGCATTTTGGCGTCCTCGTCTGCATCTCATCTCCCTCGCTTCCTTCCTCCGCTTAACCCTTTGTCCTCTCCGTGTCACCTTTGTGTGCACAACAAACACTCTCCCTCCTTTTCCTCCACTCTCCCTTCTCGGCCCTGCCTCTCTGCCAGTTTTCCATCTCTCTCTCTCTCTCTCTCTCTCTACCTCTCTCTACCTCTCTCGCTCGCTTTTCCTCTCCATGGCACTGTACTCCTCCCATGCTGAGGCCAGAGCTCTGCCCATTGTTGGAGGCAGGTTGCCAAGGATACCGGCACACAGAGACACAGTCTTAATGTTATGAGATAGGAGGGATGGGTAGAGAGAGAGAGAGAGAGAGAGAGAGAGAGAGAGAGAGGGGAGGGGGCAGCAGGCTCTCTGGTCACCGGTCAGCCTGGCGGTGCGTTCAGGCTCCCTGCAGAACGGTGGGTCAGTCGGACGTTGTGTTTTTTTCACTTTACTAAACACAAATTCACGCGTCTTCATGCATTTCCTGTTTCCTTTCATCAGCTGTTCGATTGGAAAGAGCGTTAAAAAGGTCTGAAGTGTGTGTGTGTGTGTGTGTGTGTGTGTGTGTGTGTGTGTGTGTGTGTGTTTACAGCCAGGTTCATAACCCTAACCCTCTGTACACCATCTCCTCCCCTGTTCTTTGTCTTTCCCCTCCTCCTCCTCCTCCTCCTCCTCCTCCTCCTTTTCCATTCTCCCTCCTCCTCCCCTCAACCTCTCGCTCCTTATCCTTCAAACGCTGGCCTGGCCTGGCCCGGACCAGACCGGCCTGGACCGGCTTTGGTCCGATGCCCGTTGACCAGTTCCTCCCTTGAGCATAACCAAAGTGGAGCCAAGGCACAACCTCTCTCTCTCTCTCTCTCTCTCTCTCTCTCTCTCTCTCTCTCTCTCTCTCTCTCTCTCTCTCTCTCTCTCTCTCTCTCTCTCTCTCTCTCTCTCTCTCTCTCTCTCTCTCTCTGCTTTTAGCACAAAGCCTTGCGTGTCTGCCTTCCTTCCCCACCCAGCATTCTTTCCCCATGCAGACCTCTCCCCCGCGCTCTCTCTCTCTCTCTCTCTCTCTCTCTCTCTCTCTCTACTTCCCTCCTACCCACCGACTCGCTCAGCCTCCCTACCTTTCATTAGCCCACTCTTTATCTCTCACACTCTGCTCTCTCTTCACTCTCCTCCCTCCCCAGCTTTTATACTTTTAGTTCTCTCTCTCTCTCTCTCTCTCTCTCTCTCTCTCTCTCTCTCTCTCTCTCTTCTCTCTGTACCTCCAGTTGCTTTGGCTTTTGTTTCTGATACATCTTCATTTATTTCTCTCTCTCTCTCCCCGCTGACCCTATTATTTTTATATTCTCTCTCCCTCTGCCATCTCTACCCCTCCTCCCCCTCCTCCCCCTCTCCTCTCTCTCTCTCTCTCTCTCTCTCTCTCTACCTCCCTCCCACTCCTCTCAGTCCCTCTAAGCTGCATTAACTCCCCAGATTACCTTGAGCCTTGCAATCCTCCATCCCCCACGCACTCACCCACCCGCTCTCTCTCTCTTTCCCCCCCACCACCACCTCCTTCACTCACTCCCTCACTCGTTCATTCACTCACTCACTCGCTCACTCACTCGCTCACTCACCCCCTCCACCGGTCCACCCACCCACCCACAGTCTGTAACCTCCCCCTCACCTCTCCTTACTCCCCCCTTCGCTCACCCACCCACCCACACTCCGTCACCCCACCTCCCACCTCTCACCCCATCGCACTCACGATCGCTCCCCTCCTCTCCTCCCCTCCACCCACTCTCTCTCTCTTTCTCTCTCTCTCTCTCTCTCTCTCTCTCTCTCACTGAGCCCCCAGCAGTACCACCATCACCACCATCATCTCTCGCTCTCTCCTGGCATCTCTCTCTCTCTCTCTCTCCCCCCCCTCCCTGTCCTTTACTCCTCTCTTCCCTCTGTCTCTCCCTCCTCTCCAGCCTTCAGGCTCTGTTTGATTTATGCCTGCCCTATCTCTCCACCCCCCCCCCCCCCCCCCCCCCCCTCCTCCCCTCCTCCACCACCTCCACCCACCTACCCTTCCCTATCTCTCCTGGAGGTTATGGCCCGGCTAGTCCCTAAAAACAACAGAGAGAGAGAGAGAGAGAGAGAGAGAGAGGGAGAGAGAGCGAGGGAGGGGAAGAGAGAAAGAGAGAGAATAACAACCTCTTTTACTTTCCGTCCTCCCTCCTTTTTAACCCAGCATTTTTTTCATTCCCCTCTCCCACACTGCTTTTTAAATTGCCTCTGAATTCTTGAGCTGTTTTAGTGCCTCACTCCCCCTTCTCGGCTGAAATTACTTTTTTACCCTCTCCAACTCTCTGGCATGCTGAGGAAGCAAGTTCCACCTTCCCCTCCCCTCGGTGTCCACGCGAGGACAAACACATGCTAATCACAGCGAAGGTGTTGCAGGGGGACAACGTGAGGCTCGTGTAATGCCTTGTCCTTTTCAACCTCGGGCTGGCCTCGCCATTAACCAAGGCTCTCTCTCTCTCTCTCACACACACACACACACACACACACACACACACACACTCAACGCTACACAGCGAGTGTAGAGAGTCTCCTTTGTTTGCTCTCCCATATTCAAACATGCACCCAGCCCCGCTTTCTTCTCTCGCGACTCGACTCGTTGCTTCACCGCTCTGGACTGTTTCTCTCCGTGTCGTTTGGCTACCGTCTGTGTCGATGAGGTGTCGTGTGTGTTTATATGTGTTTGTTTGTTTGTTTGTTTGTTTGTTTGTTATCTGATGCGTTACGCCTATCCGTGTTTGCGTCTTTATCCGTTTAAAACCTGATATTTTTGGAAAGCGGACACCCTGAAACTCCCTCCACACAAAAGAGCATTCGGTTTCATTTGGTGGGAAAGGGGGCATTTGTTGTGACACACACACACACACACACACACACACACACACACACACACACACATGGACACACTCCCTGAGCACTGGCGGAACAGAAGGTCAGAGGTCAAACTAGGTCAGCTGACCCTCCCTCCCTTTTCAGGCCTTCTCTCTCTCACTCTCTCTCTCTTCTCCCCTCCTCTTGACTGCGGTAAAGCACACTCTCTAATAACACGACTCCCCTCGTAAAACACACACACACACACACACACACACACACACACACACACACACACTCGGCTCAGATCTACAGCCTCCAACCACAGCACATAAAACTGTATCTTCTGTCCATTAGCCGTAACTCTCTGAATGGATGATGGATGCAGCATCACATCCCTCACAACACATCAGAAGTACAGTTCACCACCGAGGCAGGTCTGATTCTGCACACACACACACACACACACACACACACACACACACACACACACACGCACACACGCACACATGCACACACACACACACACACACACGCACGCACACACACACACACACACGAAGAGACCCACCATTTCCACATATTTGTCTCTCCTTTTAAAAGGGGGTTTTATTTAGCATAAATGTTGAAGCCAAGGGTGCCTGGCTACCATGGCAACCAAATTAAACGGAGGATCTCTTCAGAAAGCAGAAATCTAAATTATTCGGACTCTTTTATGAAGGGAAAAATGAAAATTGTGTTCGCCGTGCGGAGACCGCTGCTCTCTGAAACAAGGAGGGGGGGTTAAAAAAATAAATAAAAATTTAAAAAAAGGTGGGGGGGGGAAATGTTTGGCCGTCACACCGCCATTCATATTCACGCGTCGCCTCACCAACACATGAACACTCAGCATCAGCACACAAAGGAGTGATGTAACCGCACGCCGTCTTTAAAAACTGGAGATAAACCTATTGCCTTTTCAAAGGGGCCACAATGTGTGTGTGTGTGTGTGTGTGTGTGTGTGTGTGTGTGTGTGTGTGGACATATCCTCTGTGAAAAGCCCCGCAGCTGTATGATGAAATCCATAAGCTGCGTGCGTCGGAGTTTTGGCGTCGGTCTGTTTTCTGGTGTCGGTAAACGATCTGATCAGTCGGAACAGGATGAGGTTGATACACACAGCTTATATAAGTGAGGGAGGATTACGCACTGCACTCTGATGATTTGGCGTTTGTGGTCAGCTCAATGGGAATTTCTAATATGGCACGCTTTGCCTCGTTAATGAGGATAAATCATGAGGCAGGAAACAGGAAGTGGCACCGGCGAGCGTGTCAGCGGGGTGCAGATGTACGTGATCCGTAACTGAGCCTGTCAGCGTTTGACTGAAGCGTCGTTACTGTACGACTGCGGGGAGGGAGGACGTGTTCCATCTGCAGACGCGACCAGGGGGCATGCTGGGAAAAAACAGGTCAGGGGTCGTTCTCTCGTCCAATGAACAGATGAGTGGAAGGAGATGGGGGTCAGAGTTGAGCCTCTTTTTTTTCTTTCTCTCCTTCTTGTCCTCTCCTCTGCTTCTTCGTGTCCTCTGTGTGTGTGTGTGTGCGTGTGCGTGTGTGTGTGTGTGTGCGTGTGTGTGTGTGTGTGTGTGTGTGTGTGTTGTTGGTCCACAGCAGATCTATGTTATTGATTGACTCCTGTGGCTGCTGGGCTGCCCACTGAAGGAGGGGGCAGAGCTCTAATGAATTCCTGCACCTCATGCCCCCTGCGCCAACCCCGACACCCCCTCCTTAATTAACTCGGTGTGTGTGTGTGTGTGTGTGTGTGTGTGTGTGTGTGTGTGTGTGTGTGTGTGTGCGTGTGTGTGTGTGTGGTTAGGAGGGGGTGTATGTGTTTTGTGTGTATCTTCTGTTTCCTCCACAGCTCAACGCCCCCACTCTCTCTCTCTTTTTTTACTCTCCCTCTGTTTTTTTCCTTCCTCTCTCTCTCTCTCTCTCTCTCTACCCTAACCCCCCCCCCCCCTCTCTCTCTCTCTCTCTCTCCTCTTGTACTATCTCTCTCTCTCTCTCTCTCTCTGCTCGTAGTTTGATGGCTGCTTATCATCGCATCTCACTCGTATCGCGTGCGAGTGTTTTCAAGTGTGTGTGCGTGTGATATATATTCTATACATTCCTAAGCGGAGTTGCGACGCATGACTGACAGCGGTGTGCGTGTGTGTGTGTGTGTGTGTGTGTGTGTGTGTGTGTGTGTGTGTGTGTGGTCAACACTGACCCGCCGGGCCGGTGGAGCAGCTGTATACCCATCGGTATTCCAGACGGAGAGTCAGAGTACTGTCTCCGTCACCTTGACTCCCCTGCAGCAGACGAGCACCCGGCTGCACAGGAAACACTTAGCACTACCTGACTGTAGTTACAATGGACAATAGGGTTGTTTTGTTCTCTCTCTCTCTCTCTCTCTCTCTCTCTCTCTCTCTCTCTCTCTCTCTCTCTCTCTCTCTCTCTCTCTTATATATTAGGATGTCCTGAGCAATCACACATAATTATGCCCACCTCTCCACACGGCGTGTCACACCACCCCCTTAGGGCCTGCTAGCGCAACATCTCCGTTAGCTCTCTGGACTGTGTGTGTGTGTGTGTGTGTGTGTGTGTGTGCATGTGTGTGCGTGTGCATGTATATGTTTGTTTTAGGTGTAAGGGTGGAGAGCGGAGAGAGAGAGAGAGACATTCTCGGTGTGTGTGCCGCATGTGTTTTTGTCTGGTTCTTTGTTCGGGGGAAAGCAACCTGTCATCAGTTAAATGTCAATTAGGAGGCAATGAGCGTGTTTGCGCGTCTTTAACTGCGTCGGTGTTGGTGTGTGTCGGTGTTGGTGTGTGTTGGTGTGTGTCGGTGTGTGTCGGTGTGTGTCGGCGTGTCCGTGTGTGTGTGTGTGTGTGAGCGTGCTGAGCGGAGCTGTCGTCAGCAGTGTGGTCTGACAGTGTTGTAAATCTACAGAGGAACCTCCAACATGTCTGCTGCTGACAGCTGTTCTATACACACCCGCTCTCTCTCGCTCTCTCTCTCTGTCTGTCTGTCTCTCTCTCTTTCTGATCTCCCTGTATTTTGTTGACTGGTGATGAGGTGTGTTGGGGAGTCGAGGAGAGAGAGAGAGAGAGAGAGAGAGAGAGAGAGAGACATGAATCAGAGCGGTGACGTGTCTGAAAACACCGGGTTGCAGCGATGACTCGGCTCGCTTTAATACAAGCTTTTTCAAACTACCCACCGACGTGAATGTTTCTGCCCATCACGTCTGTACCGAACCGTCATACATGTCAGTCTGTCGGACAGAAGAGTCTCACCCGTCCTCTCTCACCCATCCTCTCTCACCCGTCCTCTCTCTCTCTTACCTTCTTGTTCAGGGGCAGACGTGACCGAACCCAACAGCTCAGACAGCCGCGGGGAACGCCTCGACTTCTTCCTCAAGCAGGAAGAGGCCCTGGCCGCGGAGACCGGCTTCCTGGGCGCCAACGAATCGGAGGAGGCCGGGGGCGGGGCCGGGGGCGGCGCCACGCCGTCGGTGGCCAATCTGAAGGCGGCGCTGATGAGTAAGAACAGCCTGTTGTCATTGCGGGCTGAGATGATGGGAGATGATAACCCCCTGCTGTACGAGTACCTGCCCAAAGGAGGACACTCCCTGTCTCGTAAGTCTGTTTACTAACACGCTGCTCACACTGGTCGTTACGCACACGCACACACACACACACACACACACACACACACACACACACACACACACACACACACACACACACACATCTCATTATAACCCGAAACTCAGATATATAAAAATTGTGTTTTCTGAGTGCCTTCATTTCAAAACATACAGACATCACGGTTGACATGAGTGCCCTCCGCTGTAGAGAGTTTACCTCATCAGTGCAACTGTCTGCGTGCGTGCGTGCGTGTGCGTACGTGCACGTGCG
>JAXDDW010000001.1:22720000-22765000 GCA_034670385.1 Hoplostethus mediterraneus
CCCCCCCCCCCCTCCCTAATAACCCCACCATCACCCAACTAGGGATGCAACGATTATAGATTTTGATGGGACGATTATAGTCTGAGGAAAAATCACGGTTTCACCATTATTATGCATCAATTTATTTCACAACCAATAATTGACGGCGATCTCACCCCTGTTCTTCGGTGTTTGGGGAACTACGTTTCCCAGACATCCTAGGGGCTGATTATGTTTTGTGGTCTGTGACAACTAGGAAGTTGAAAGTTGAAATAAACGAAGGGTGACCTTTTAAGTTGTCTGCGTGTTTCCCGAGCGCACAACTTCCACAGCACCATCATGTCTCTTTTCTGAGAGTCAGAACAGAAATCTCGGTGTCTCTGAGTCTGAGTTTTAAATGGCGGTTAATAGTGAGATCGTTTAATCGATGCATCCCTTCACCCAACCTCTCAGTTTCTTTTCCTGCCACGCCGGAGAAGAAACTCTGCTTTCTTTTGTTGTTCTTCTTTCCTGTTTCCACCTTTCTCTTCCTTTCAGATTTCCCATTCTTCACTCTTGTCTGTTTTTCATACAATCTTTAGTGTAGCTTGACCCGGATTCACCTCTCCAGCCGCGGCAATGTAGTTTATGGCGGTTACTGTATATTAGACATGACATCCTAGTCACGGCGGTAGCGAGCTTAGCGCTAGCAGATAACAGGCGGGGTAGCAAGGTGAGACTGAATGGAATCAATACTAGTAGACAATGACGGGTTTGCTCTCGCTGCCCAGGAAATTGTTTGGTCTCTTCAATGTGTGTGTGTGTGTGTGTGTGCACGGCGGTATGTTTGTGATTGTGTGGATATGAGTGCACTCTCCCTGTGTGTGTGTGTGTGTGTGTGTGTGCGCGAGCGTCGAGGAGCAGAATTTGATTTTAGCGGACCTGCCTCCCAACGAGCCTCCCTATCTCTGTGGACAAGCCATCTGTTTGCCCAGTGCACGGTGTTCTGTTCTTAGTGAGGAGGAGGAGGAGGAGGAGGAGGAGGAGGAGGAGGAGGAAGGAGGAGGAGGGGGGGTGCGCATGCATGTAGGAGGGAGGGGGCAGGTGAAGGAATGGTAGGCGTAGGAGGGGTAGACCAGGATGAGGAAGAGGAGAGAGAGAGGGAGGGGAGGTTGATATGGGCTGGGTGTGGTTGAACAAACAAACGGCGTAGAGATGCAGCAAACATCCTCACCACCACCCATCTACCTGTTGTTGAGTGTGTGTAAGTATGAGGGAGATGATGTTACTAGGGGTGGGCGATATGACTAAAAATCAATATCGTGATTATTTCAAACTTTTACCTCGATTACGATTAATGAACGATTATTTTATTTGTTTTGTTTTATTTTGAAATTTGTTTTATTTTGAAATGGACCGGATGCTCTATGCCGTTCCTGTGTCTGACTTCCTGTCCGGCTTGACACATTCGCTCGCGGCTCGCCAAAAAAGCGACCGGTCCAAACCTGTCTGAACACGGAGGGACGTGACTGAATACCACGTAGTATTTTTTAAGGGGACAGTTCATGAACGCAGTATTGGGGAAAGTATTTGGCCCATTCATTAGCGGGAAAGTGATGTTACGTCTGATGCACACACACACACACACACACACACACACACACACACACACACACACACACACACTGGTTGCTTTGCTAACTGGCGCTTCTAGACGTTCCTCGTTCTTGTCGCCTAAATAACAATCGAAATGAACGATTTTGAAAATTTGCCACGATGACATCATTAAATCGCGATGACATCATTAAATCGCGATTACGATGATAAACACGATTATCTCTCACCCCTCGTATGTTAGTATGTCAAGCTGGTTACACGCCTCTCTCTCTCTTTCTGTGTTCACGGTTTACCTGCATCTCTAAACCTTTTCTCTTCTGTTTTAACTGTTTACGTTTCACTGTGTCTGGTGTGAATATGAGAGACATGGTCATGGTCATTATTCCATACAGCCGCTAGGCGTCGGTGTGCTGGTGTAACCGCTGTCTTGTGCTTTCAGGACACGAAACATACACAGGACAGGAAAGGAAGCAGCGCAGGTATGGATGAGGAAAGTTAACGTGCACGGTTCATCACTTTAGAAAGAGTTCGTCTTTTACATCATCTCTCTCTCTCTCTCTCTCTCTCTCTCTCTCTCTCTCCCTCGCTCTCTCAGCCTTGGAAGGTGACCAGTGTCCTGCGGGGCGGGATCAGATGGTGGAGGGGAGCTGTGCTGGAGGCTTGGCCGGGCCCGCCTCCACGCCCGCGGCCGGTGGAGGGGCGAGGAGGCTGGAGGTGTTGGGTGGAGAGGCTGGGTCGGGGGGTGGAGAGGCTGGGTCGGGGGGTGGAGTCCTGTCGGGGGGTGGAGTCCTGCTAGCCTGCTCCCTGTGCAAACGGCTGTTCAGCAGCCTGGAGCACCTGAGGGAGCACGAGTACCGCCACGCCCTGTCCCTCATGGCCCTGTCCCTGGACTGGCCTAGCCTGCAGGGCCCGCTGCACCACCCCAGCCAGCCCCGCCACCGGGCCCAGCCTCTCCTCCACCACCAACACCACCACCACCACCACCGCCGCCTCCACCCGGCTCTCTCGGAGGCCGCCCCGGCGCGGTACCTCTGCTCCCAGTGTCCCGCCAGCTTCACCCTCAAGTCCAACGCCGACCGGCACGAGAAGACCATCCACTTCAAGAAGAAGCTGATGCAGTGCGCGTACTGTCTGAAACACTTCCGAGACCGCACGGACCTGCACCGGCACCTGTCCTCCGTGCACTCCCGCGAGCGAGGCCACGCCTGCCCCGCCTGCGCCAAGGCCTTCAGCACCCAGAAGAACCTGGCCACGCACGTGAAGGTGTGCTGCCAGGCCGGCTCGGCGCCAGGGGCCCTGCCGGGAGCGGCGGCGGGGCTCGCGGGGAGCCGAGGGTTGGAAATGTCGCAGGGCGGGGTGACGCGTCCGCCGTGGGGGCGTCGCCAAGAGATGAAAGTTGAAAGTCGTAATCACGGTGTCAATGTGGAAAACTGAGAGGAGGATTTAACTCGACTGTGATGGTGTGAGAAGGGATGAATCCCGACTAAAATCAAATGCCCACCGATGATGAACAGCTAGCACTTATTTTTTTTACAACCTGTGATTTTGATTTTGAGAATTTCACACGTTTTTTTTTATATGCATTTCTTTTTGTGGATAGCTTACATGTCAACAATGCTATGCAAACTGACTTGTCTCAACGATATCGTGACTCCATCCCGGCCCTGTGTACATTTCTTTTCATTTTTTTTAGTGCAGAGTATCGTTAGTGAACACCGACTCAAACAGGTGAATTCATTTCAGAGACGGGCGTCTTTCAACCTCAACCACTCGTCTGGCTCCCTGTCGCCAGCCAGCAGTCTGCCTGAACTCTCCTCTCCTTTTTTAGGCAGAGAGATCTTTATCTTGGTGTCCAACCCTGCATTACGGGCACCGAGACGCTCAGGCAGTCGAAACCTGGTCGCCCTCGCCGCTGGCTCACAGCCCACGCGACCACACCACCTGCAGGACGTCAGCGGCATTGCAGGAGACGTAGTAAAAGCACAAATCTGATGCTGTCTGTCGGCAGGACCGGTGCACTTTAAACCTCACATAGGGGTCGTATTTTGAACGGCGTAAAGAAGTTAAAAATGCAGTAGAATTATTTGAGGAGTGACTTACTTGAGTTCTTAACCCTTAAAGAGTAAAAGAAACAGATCTCCACCATCTAGTCTTCTAGTCTTCTAGTCCCACAGGGATCAGGATCAAGTCGAGGCTTGTCTGCAGTGGTCGGTGTGACATGATTACCTACAGCGCTATCAGACCCGTGCAGATGGAGGGGATGTGCTGAACAAGACAAAGCCAGTTAAAACAATAGACCAGCAGCAGCAGGGTGGGTGGGGGGTTGGGTGGTCTCTCTCTCTCTCTCTCTCTCTCTCTCTTCTCTCTCTCTCTCTCTCTCTGTCCATCTCTCTGCCCCAGATCTGCTGAAGCTGGACGCTAATCGGTTGGTCGCGGCTCCGGCCCCCTCTTGACCCCCTGACCCCCCTCAGCTAAAGAGGAAGTGGGCAGACCAGGGGGGCAGGTGCCCTTTACACTATAGGACCTTAGTGATGTCACCGGGGCAGGCAGGTTGCGTAAGGGGGGGGGGTACAGGGGGTAGGAGAGGGGGAAGGCAGGTGTGTGTTGAGGGGAAGAGGGTGGAGTTGGATGCAAGAGTATCGGCTTCATTCGACTCTGAATCATTGATGACGTGATTTCAGAGCAATTTCTGCCAAACACTTTTCCCCCTCTGACTTTAACAGCCTTAATACCCCAAAAGGATAAACTTGTTACCCCCCAGGAGGGATCTGAGTTCCCCATGTCTTGTTGTGTATGCCCATACTGTGAATACCACCCAAAGGGAATCGAATACCCCACAGCCAGTCAGCAGGTAGTAGAACTGTTGTGTGTGTGTGTGTGTGTGTGTGTGTGTGTGTGTGTGTGTGTAAAAGCAGAAGTGTTGAAGGGAAGCCGTCGCCGAGCTAGCCGGCGTAAAGAGGAACTCCCAAAGGTCAAGCCCTGTCTGATACAGGATCCTTTACTCAGGTGAAAGACAATGAAGCCAGGAAGTAACCAGAAACTCAGTAGGTGTAGCCGTAGTCGCAAAACAGCAAATTAAGCTGTCTTGCGATTTTTTTTTGTCCTTTTCTTTTGTTTAATTGTTTATTTGTTTTGTAAATAGTGAAGAAAATTCATTCTAGCTTCTGTATTTTCTCTTTGAAAAACCCAAATGTAAATAGATGTGTACTTTTTTAAAACACGGTGAGCTCCTGCTTGTAGTTTTTATTCTATAATAAAATTGTGATAATTAAATTGTGATGGAAAATGTGAATATTTCCTGCTGTTTTTCTCTTTTATGGTATCTCTTTTTGTCCGTGTCACACATTTATTCACACAATCACAGCAATATTCTTCCTATTTTCATTTTAACTTGCCATGCTATACAGTCTGGATAAACACCATGATACAATTAACCTTTGTGCAGTTGGTTTGTACTTGCATGTCTTTTGTTGATACGCTGTCTAGTCTATAATCAGAGCAGAAGTCTCTTTGCACACTGAGGTAATTATATCATATCACTTAAAGCTTACAGCCCTTAACTGTGTGTGTGACCCCTGTTCCCATGTACTGTAGACGTGTGCAGTGTGTGTTGTGCTTGTGAAATTATGAAGCCATTCCTGATCTCGTCGTGGTCTTATGCCTTCGCTGTAAAATGTCTCCTGATTGGCTAAACACACACAACAACAACAACAACACACACACACACACAGTCTGCTTACTTGAACGCCCTTCACCTAGCTTCACTGCCATTTAAGTCTAGACCTTCAGATAATTGGCTTAGCAACCCCTGAGCGTCAGATTGGGATGTGGTATTAGCGTTAGTTTTTTACTGTTTTAAGCCAAGCCTCTCTGCCTGTGTGTTGATTAGATTTCCCAGCATTCACTCTGTCTGCTTTTGTGTGTGTTTGTCTTCCTGTCTGTTTCTGCTGTCTATAGAAGAGACTTTGTAGAGCGACTAAAGCAGGCTGACTGTTGTGTTGATGTTTATAGTATCCCTTTGCCTTTATTGCTTTAGTATGGAGGAAGTGCTGTTGCCAGGGCAACTGTAGCTTTGACTGGCATCGGTGTGGCCATGGGAATTGATAGTACATTTCTATACCTTGCCGTTAATTAAATGTAATAAGTGGAAAGTAACATCTGGGTTTATTTAAAAGAGCTTCAAGACTAATCCATCGTTTATTCTCCCTCTCTTTCTCCTCCCTCCCTCCCTCCCTCCCTCCCTCTCTCCCCACAGTGAATGACTTCACGGTGATCCGTAAAAAGTTCAAGTGCCCGTACTGCAGTTTCTCCGCCATGCACCAGTGCATCTTGAAGAGGCACATGCGCTCCCACACCGGCGAGAGGCCCTACCCCTGTGAAATCTGTGGCAAGAAGTTCACCAGAAGGGAGCACATGAAGAGACACACACTGGTGAGTTCACCGTCCCCCACACTGAGGAGGAGTGACGCCTCACACCCCGCCGGTACCCCGAACCCAGTATTCACCCCCATCTTAGTCAATGTACAACCTGTGAATGATGTGCATCCTTCCAACAGGTCCACAGCAAGGATAAGAAGTACGTGTGTAAGGTGTGCAGCCGAGTCTTCATGTCGGCGGCCAGCGTCGGTATCAAACACGGCTCCCGTCGCCATGGCGTCTGTGCCGACTGCTCTGGCCGGGGCATGGCCGCGCTATTGGACCACAACGGGGAAGTGGGCGGGGACATCTCTCCGGAGGAAGAGCTGTACCCTGGCGACCATCGTTTCCATGACGACCAGGCCGAGTGCGACGGCGACGGAGAGGGGGAGGAGGAGATGATGGTCGAGGGTGACGGAGAGATGATGGGAGAGGGGGAGGAGGAGGGAGGGAAGTGGAAGGACTCAGGGATGATCGCCGAGGGGGATGGAGCGCTGGACAATGAGAAGGAGGAGAGCGACTCCTCAGCACAGGAGGGGGAGCAGCAGAATGGGAGTGAGAAGGACTTCGCCTGGATCTCCTAGGATCTGCTGGGCTCTCCTCTATGGCTCTTTGACCGATCTCTGAGGATCTCTTGTGATCTCTTGGGCAGAATCCTCTGCTCTCTTTACCCATTTGTCCCACTGTGGGCAGGCCTTCCTCTGAATGGAAACGGTGTAGGGTGATGCGCGACAATGATCTAAAACCATTATGGGTGACACACACACACACACACACACACACACACACACACACACACACATAGGCTATTATCACACCAGCCTTGAGCTGGTCACATGACTGCCATAGTGGAACGAGAGTGATTGAGAGATGGCTCAAGTGAAAGGCTTTTTCTGCTTACCTCCTTTACTTCTGATGCAGTGTTTTTGTGTTTGGTTATTTTCTCCTGGGGGTTCAGGCCAGAGTCCCGTACTTTTATACTCAAAACGGGAATCAAACGGGGACGCTGCCGAGGACCTGGCCAATGCTAGACCGCAACTTTGTATGTTTGCCGTCACAATCGCCATGGAAACCAAGGATCATTGACAGTGTGGAGGAACGGCCAGCAGGGGGAGTCTTGGTGCCACGCGGCCCCAACGTTTCTGGGGGAGTTAAAGGACAGTCTTTATCTATTGCAACGCTGCCGGGCGGCCCGACGGCACGCGGCTGATGCTGATGCTGATGCTGATGCTGATGCTGATGCTGATGCTGATGCTGATGCAGAGTCCAACTGCCACAGACTTGCACTTTAACGAAAACTGACTCCTGTCACGAAGCCCCGAACCCACGGTTTACATTTTTGATCTGATCTTTACTTACCTAAACAACTCGGTGACCGCACCTACCTTTAAGGATATACTTCATGTCCTCTTGACTGTTATCACAACATAGAAATCACTGAATCTTTGTGCAGTCTGCTGTTTATATAGCCTATGCCTTTCAGTGGGGTCGTTAATCTCTCACCTAAGTTTACCACACAATTTCTATTGACCCGTCACGAGAAAATACTGGAGCTTTGACAGATGTACATACAATTTTTTTGGGACAAGTGGGATTTGAAAGATGAATGGAGTGAGTGTGTCAGAGAGAGAGAGAGAGAGAGAGAGAGTAAAGGGGCGAGATTTATACACAAGAGTTTTGAGTGCTATGCAGGATCCTCCGCATTCTCTGATTCCACAGTGGACATCAACGCCAACGTCACTCTGCTTCCCTGTTCACCGATCAACACAAGTGGAACCACATGAGCTCCACTATTAACTCTTCCTCTCTCTCTCTCTCTCTCTCTCTCTCTCTCTCTCTCTCTCTCTCTCTCTCTCTCTCTCGCTGTTTCAACTCACACTGGAGCTCGTGATAATAGGATCTCTAACTGGAGGAGCCACCTTACTTTGGGTTGTTTTGTTTCATACACTTCGAGTTTTTCCTGTATGGAATATGCAGAATCTTTCCATGTTATCGGACCACAGTTTATCTTTCTTTGGTGTTTTATCGGATTTTTGTAAGATTTAAAAAAAAAAAAAATTGTGCTTGAGCGTCCATCCAGAGGTTGAGAACGGCAGAGAGTGTAATATTGATTTGTTTTGTTTAACACGTATTTATTGAAAAGCATCATAGTGGATTCCTGATTTTGAAACGTCATTCCCTCCTCTGTCTGCGTCGGGTGACCAGGAGTGTCGGTGTGTCAGGATGGATGAGTGTCCGCTGTCAAATTAATGTTCAAGTCTATATTGATTTCTTAAGATTATTTCCACGTCTTTGGCAAGATATTTGACAATTCAAGTGAGGCAGATGACATGTCTTATTATTATGATTATCAGAACTATGATTACTGTTGTTGATGTTACTATTATTAATTATTATTAAGTGCTGGATGCTAAGCTTTATTGTGTGTTCTTTTTTGATATTTTATATCTTGTATAAGAAGAAAGAGCTTTTATACTTTGCCTTGTTGTGGACAGCAAGCCATGGGGCTTTTATCAATCTTTTATTGTGCCAGTTTTACGCTTTTTCTGTCGTATTTGCTTTTTTACCAAGGGAAAACAAGTTCACTGTCAAACTTCTCTGTTAGATATTGATTGAAACATATATTCAGCACACGCTTTCGCATCACTAATGTACACTAATTGATTAATATCAAACCAAAAACAATCTAGTACCTTGTATACATAAAGTGCTTTTGTTTCACAGTGTGTGTGTGTGTGTGTGCGTGTGTGTGCAGGTGCTTTTGGATTTATTATTGTGGTTAATAGTTTTGTTGTTGGGTTGTTTTTATTTTTGAACCTGTCACTATTTGTCACAGTTTGAAAAGTGCACATGTTATGGTATTATTGTGTATATGAAGGGCTGTGTGAAAGGACCAGCTAGTTTATGAAGATCGCATCTTAAAAAAAAAGGAGACTCTGCCACCAACGGTTCTACTGTACGACGCCGTGCATGAAACAACATCAAGTAGAAATGCAGCTTCCAGATGATGCACTCGTGTGGTGTTGAGTCTGTCCACTGTATTTCTGTGTGTTTCTCCCACTCGACTCCAGTACATTTAGCTAGCAGGAAGGTGCGCTGCGGTAGTAACTCTGGGAAACATTTTGTTGCCAGTGCTGGTTGCAAACATTAGGCCTCTACTCCAGGCGCCGTGGACTGCACTTCCCACAAACCCCCACTGAGCAACTCTATACAATGTGATTTGTGATGCTTTCTTCATGTCTGGCAACTACCTTTATTTAAGTTGAATTATTTATTGTGTTTTTGTTGGACCCGTTTATTAAATATATCAAATTCTTTTTTTTTAAGTGAGAAAAAAAAAGAAGAAAGACAATGGGTAGGATCTTTTGAATGTTATTGGTGGGTTTAGAAGGAGTCCGTGATCAGTGACAAATCTCTGTCCTGTGGTGCTGTAGTGGCCACTGAGAGACGTATGGATGTATGCATGAGTCCCCAGCCCTGTGCTCTTCTCACGGCCTGTACTGTACGTCTTCTTCCTCATACCGGGTTGTACTTCAGGAAACGTCCGCCATCAACCCCTCAATATGTGCCTCAATGACATTTCACCTGTGTGCTTGTGCGAGTGCGCGTGTGTGTGTGTGTGTGCGTGCGCGTGCGTGTGTGTGTTTCCAGAAATAATTCAATATTTGTATTGACGGATAGAGATTAAGATGTGACTGTTCAGATTATAGGTGCAAAATGTTGGAGGAAAGACTTGCTCTTCAGAGAGACAAATCAGATGACTGTCTAGGTTCTTTCCCACCGTGTGTTGGTGACCTTCTGTGCCCTGATTCTGTGGTCTTAACTGCATGCCTGTGTTCATTTTGTCATACCAAAGCGGCGTCTTCGGCATCTGCACACAACTGTCTCATTCCACATGATGCAAAACTGGAACTGTTTGCTCTGTTGCAGATGAATATGGGTATTCTTAGACGTGTAAAAATTGCAATCCTGATTTAGCCTGTATAGCTTGATTCACATGTGCAAATCATGAAGCCATAGATATGGGTATATCTATATTATACTATATTTCAAATTTGGCTCTTTTTATTTTAGATTCTGTTCTTCTACTAAGAGTGACGTGTGTATACCTTCATATATATGAATTTATATTACTATTATATATTATTTATTTTCTATCTCAAGTTTCGGAGGGTGTCTTTCATTTGTAAAGGGTCGCACTTGAAGCTTGAGGTTTGTTTATTTTTTGTTGGGAATAATATTGTTCAATATGATACTGACTTTATATTGATGATGATCATAAACCTGTGTTTGTAACAAAATGTGTTAAATAATGAAAAAAACCTGTCCCGTTTTTACACCTGTTTTGTTCTGGGCAGATTAAGTGCTCTTGTGCAGATATTTTCAGTTGCTAGTACTGATCACAAAACATTTTTACAGTCAACCATGAGCCTCCTGTTTTGATGTTGGGGATGGCCCACAGGCCGCCCAAGCCTCTTTCTAACTTCATGTTTAGTGGAAGAATTAGCTTGACTATTATTTGCAAAAACCAATCAGTCTCAATAAATTTTGAAATTGCTGCTGTAAAGAAGTAACCGGAGCGTGCTGTGCTTTTTGTTTTTATTGATTTATCTCTGTCTGTCATTACCACGTGCTGTCCACAAGGGGGCAGACTAGACACAACAGTAGAAGAAAGACAAAGGGGAACTGATACACAGAGTCTTGTTTATCCAACCTCCTCAAGGGGGCTCAGTACATCTAAATGTCTGGAACTATCAAAGCGTCTTCACAATATGAAATTTAGAAAAGTTAAGTGCAGTTCACTTTGCTGTTCAAATGCTTTAAAGCCCCAGGAAACTTGAATATATGATATCAAAGTTTAGTGTCTAATTAAGCATCCACAAAAATCTGAGTGAAAATAAACATTGATAAACATTAGAAAAGCTGGTTCAGATGAGTGGCGGGTTCAGAACAGGGGGGTTGAAGTGATTTATGACGCAGAGAATTCTTTCATCCGATCATTAAAAAATGCACGTCAGTTGTCCCGCCCCCAACAGGTGCAACAGCTTGACAGTTTGACATGGGCGGAGCTATCCATCGTGTCAGGATGTCAATCAAATCCTGATGTGACACGCCCACACTGAGAAATGGTCTGAACAGCTAAATGATGTTTCTGAACGAGGTTTTCTAATATTTCTGAACGTTTATTTTCACTCCGATTTTTGTGGATGCTTAATTAGACACTAAACTTTGATATGATATATTAATTATTTTTACTATAGTTTCCTGGGGCTTTAAAATGCATATATCAGCATAGATAGCAACAATCAATAGCTGTTTTTTTTTCATGTTGCCACATTTTTTCGCTCCTCATTACGAAGGTCTGAGGTTTCAACACATTTCCACCACTCTCCTTTATCAGCTTCTACACATCAACTCATCGAAGGTGAATAAAGGACCCGACTGCACGCTTCTTCCGTTCAGGTTTATTTTCTTTCCATCACATGGATCACATTATCAGCATCATACATGGTCATCCATCTTCTCAATCACTAGTCATAGGCTTGACATTCACACAAATAATCCTTGAGTGCACCACTCCTCAGAAAGTGCTTCCTCGCTGTGCATGGGGCTGCTGATGATGGCCGGAGCCGGAGCCTGAGCCCACACACAGGAGAAATCTTGCCCTCCAGCGATGACCAAAGGCTGATGTTTCCCTCCAAATGGTTAAACAAGCACCGCGTGTCACATGGTACACTGAGCGTCTTTAACGGAGGCGAGCAAACTAAATCAGCCTTGGATCATCAGTTACTGTAACGGACAATCTAACAATCTAATAAAACCCTTCAGTGTTGTATCTCCTAACAAAAAAAAACAAAAAAAAAACATGAGCGATGCTAGACATGCAAAACAACCTCAAACTGAACCAGACATCAGTCAATCAATCAACCAATCAATCAAACAATCAATGAGAAAACAAAAAATAAAGCAACAAAAAACCGTCAGTTTTCACGCCAGCCACTGTAAGGCTCAGTAAAGACACAACAGGAGAAAATAAATGGTCGTCAAAAAAAGAGAACTGAAAGATGAAGACGAGACAAAAAATGATTTAAGAGCACAGTAGAGGAAGCAGAGAATCGAGTGGAGCTGCCATTGCAATGCATTACATTTGATTTGGAAGGAGATCCATTGGCTTTGCTGCTGCTGGGTTACACACAACGGAAATTGACATTCAAAAAAGCCACAACATAAATTTTGACATTTTTGGAAAAATGGAGGCTTTTTATGATGCACATTTCAAGGGTTTAGTTAGCTTAATATACTGAGTAAAGGCTTGGGTGGGACCACAGTAAAGCTAGATAGTGCACGAAAAGAAAATGGAAAGGACAAGGTGATCGCAGAAGAATCACTGTAGTGAAGAGGAAGTGGGAAGGATATGTCTATCTACGATACGACTGGAAGACACCAAGGCATGCTGTCTGTTGGAATGTGCAGGGCAGGAGAAAGATTCCCACAAGGTTGAACATTTCATCAAGACCAAAGGTCGAAGGTGATCCTGCCTAACAACAACTTAACATCACAACCACACACAAGATCCACGACAACAACAATAACCACGTATTCGGGAAAAAAAAAGACTATTTGGCAGGGAGAAAGACAGAAGAACAGCAACGGCGTGAGCCAGCAGCCCAGACGCCACAGCCCAACTTAGTTCTTGTTCCATTTTAAAGCATCTCATTGCACAAAGTAAGATAGTGAAGCAATACTGCATGGTCGTGTGTTTTGATATGATTTCGAAGCGTGGCGGTAGCTGTCTGTGTGTGTTCAAATTGTGGATGCTGAACTCCGGATGCGCTACAGGTTCACTACAGGCGTACAAACAAGACAGCATCTTAACAACGGAAATGACAGACGTTTCTTTTTTTAGGTTTTACATTCAACATGTTTTGTTTTTCTCCCCTTTTGCCTCTAAGCTACAATATACATTGAGTCTTTACATGTTATGTTCACTATAGCTTCTCAATTGACTTAAAAAAAAAAAAAAATAACGAAAGAAAAATATTCTGAGCAACTCTACAGTAAAAAAAAAAAAAAAGTTTCCTTTTCATATAACAGAGATACAACAACAAAGAAAGCAACAACAATATATGAAAAACGCCTCACGGTTCTCTTTATGTTGCATATGTACAGGAAAGCCCTGAAACTGCAAATCCATCTACATCGTCACTGCTTGTCTCGTGTCCCCTTTCCACCAATTGTACATCTTCAGTTTCCCTGCACACCCAATAACAATTAAGTCCAATCTCCATCTTCCCACGTTCTGGGTTGAAGTTGCAATTGTTGATCTGAGGTCTATTTTCCAATGTTCACCAAATGCTCAGATTGATGATTTCAATAATGGTCTATTGTCCTAGATCTGTGCCCAAGAGCAGCTTTGTACCCTTTGTGGCCATGGGGGTCCAAGCCGCACCGCATGAACAAGTAGGGGTGGGCGATATGACTAAAAAATCAATATTGTGATTATTTCAAACTTTTACCTTGATTACGATGAATGAACGCTTATTTTATTTGTTTTGTTTTATTTTGAAATTTGTTTTATTTTGAAATTGACCGAATTTGAATATGCCGTTCCTGTGTCTGAATTTAATGATGCCACGATGACATCATTAAATCGCGATTAGGATTATAAAGACTTTTATCGCCCACCCCTAAGAACAAGCTCCTGCAGGTAAGGCTTTGGCCTGGAACTTCATAGGCCAGTTTAGTGCAACTCGATAAAAGGTGGTATGGTGGCGAGCGCAGGGACCCGTCTGGCTTCATGCAGCGTAACTGGCCAATCCGCTGCCAGTAAAGCACTCACTGGTCTCTGAACCTGCTGGTGGAACCTGAAAGTGCTTTCATCGGGGATGGAGAGAGAGAGCTTACGGGCTGCGAAGAACCAAACCAGAAGATGACAGAGGAGAGTCAAAGTGGTATCCAGCGCTAAAAACACCAACTGTTTATATACAGTTACAACCTCAACTCAGTAAAATGTACATAAGCCAAAGCTTTTTTTTTTTTGCTTTTTTTTTTTAGTTAAAGGAAGAACAAGGTTTATAGGGGGAAAGCAGTGTGCGAGTAATATGAGGAAACTCCTGCATTGAATCACCATAAAGCATCTGCTATCAAGAGGAGCATGTGTAGCCACTGAGACCAGTGTTTTCCCATCGCTGAGACAAGGCAGCCGCTGCTTTCGGCCCGTTAGTGACTGACTACCCAAGTACCACACTGTACTTTCCAGTACCACGCTACTCAAAACACCCAACTGCCAGCACCACTGTGTTATGTACAGTATATCCAACACAGAGAGCAGGACAAACCAGTCCAGATCACTTGCTAATGGGGGACCCCAGAGGTACAGAACCCCAATCCCTGACACCCCATTTATTCCATCAGGCAGTGACGACCCCCCCCCACCCCCACCCAAAAAAAACAACTATTTTCATTCACTTCAAAATTTGTGTGTATAAAATGTCCATGTATAAAAACATGTCTTTGCGCAGTGCAAGTTAGTGCAATTTCATCAGGTCAGTATATCTTTCCTTTTATGTTCTTTTCATTGGCACTTTGTGAAGTTTGTGACCGAAGAGGCCTGAGGGAGGCCGAGCTGATCTGAGACGCCATTTCAACAAATAGCCTTACAGGCAAGGTCATCAATCAAAAAAAACAACAACATAACCATATGGTGGTTTATGATGTAGGAACAGAATGAGATGCTGTTTACTGTGACGGTGAGCGCGTCCACTTACGGCGTTGGGTTTGTTTTCACCGACTGAAAATTCGAGCAAGAAACCAATTAACAGTCTGGCATCTGCTCCCATGGAGTCCTCGAGACGGGATGACAGGTCACCTATAACGAGGTACGAGCCAATAGGAGACAGCCCTGCACCTCGGTCAAGGAGTCTGCTCATATGGGAAGGAACAGGCACTGTGTGTGTGTGTGTGTGTGTGTGTGTGTGTGTGTGTGGTACAGTCATGCGGTGCTATGGTGATCAGGCCGGGTCGGGTCGGGTCGGTGTCTGAGAGAGGAGAGGACACGCAGCAGAAACTACATTCAAAAAGCTGTTAAAGAATCAAACGTTACAAAGACGAGTCTCTTCAAAAATACGCATCTGTTCCGTCTGCAGCCGGAATATGAAAGCAGGCTTACAGGGAAGCGAGATATCACCTTGAGAACAATTTGATCTCGTCCAATCAAATAGATCAATTTAGTGTGATGAGGAATAGCAGGTCTGTGGGAGCCTGCTCAACGTCTACTCATAACCAAAGATGCAGCATGACTACGGGGGGGGCGGGGCTCTTGAAATGCTGAAATTACTCAACACGCCAATAAGCATAATAATTGAATGTTTTTATTCATAACTATGACTACTGATGTGTAGCTCTGTCCACTTCTCTCCAGTGGAAACGAGTAATCACTTGTTCAACTACGTGATCACGCCGGTGTCAGGATGAGGCTAGTAACCACCCAACAAACACCGAGTGACTCCACAGCTTCTTGTTTCCCCCCAACCGATGTTTGCAGTCATTTATCATTACACTTGAAAACAAATTTGTTTACGTTCTATAATCATTTTATAATTTCACTGCAATGGCCTTTGGTAGGTGAGCACCGTATTGAAATATTTCTAAAGGGAGAATTCAAAGCTTCTTGTAAAAGATTATTATTATTATCTTTGCTTTGTTATATATCTGGGAGAGCCACTGGAAAAGTATAACATGCAACAAAATGGGCTTCGTAATTTAGATTTATCACGTGCTGTTTTATTAAAAGCACCAATATTGTTAGAAATTGCTGTTTTTCTTATATTGTAATGTGTGAAATGGGTCATCCAAAACATTAAAATATATCTAAAATCCCACCACATCATTATTCTGTCTAATGGTGGGAAGTGATGGCCTGGGATTAATTATTGTTGCAGGTTTATATTTTAAAGTAACATTCCTCAACATACTCCCATAGGAATCAATGTTCACCACCAACAATGGCTGTAGTGATGTCACTGACTTACTTTGATTTTCACTTTTAATTTTCAAATGTTCTACCAGAGTGAAACATCACTTTAAATGTAAAAACAATAAAAAAGGAAGGGGAAAAAATTATTCTCAGGAAAAAAATCTCCTCCTATGAAAGTCTGCTATTTAAAAATGTGTTGCTCATTAATGAAAGTTATTCCAAAGAACTGAATTGGTAACCTCTTGATATCAAACCGTAAGAAAGATGATTTATTAGCAGGTAGTGATTGCTGGGCTGCTATTCCTGTGATTGATCTACGTCTACACATCAGACAGGAAGTGAACGTTTCAAAGGCAGGTATCATCCATGTGTCACTCATTGTGGTAAACGATCCCTTAAGAAAGCAAGCTGTCAAAAATATCCTGAGCCTTTCTGGCTGAACTTGCCTGAATATCAACAAACAACTCAAAGCAATGAAGACAATATTAAATGTTGTAATCCTGCTGATTGCACAGTGCAACTATTCGTTGCCTCAGCAACTAATTGCTGAAAATAAACTCTGTAAGAAATCTAAATCCCCTCGGGCACACACTGCGGTTACAGTGATCCTCTAAAAGACGACTTATTTCTTCAAGGTGCATATCTCTAGGGTAAAAGTATAGAAAAGAAGAGAGGAAAATATATTTCATATACTGTGTACATCTCTAGAAAATATTTTGGAAAGTCAAAGGGAAACCTTTTGTACCACTTGGTGTGAGCAAAATTACAACACGTATAGCGAGCGGTACTTGATTTGCTTCATGAATAAGAAGTAGATATCTAACATGTATTCAGTCGATATCCAGTAAGGCCGTAGGAGACAGTGATGTGTTATCCTAACTGGTTATGATGGGGGGGTAGAGCTTTTACTCATGGAGAAATGTGGCTTGTAACTGGACAGGCTACAGCAAGACTGAGACTCAAACTGCCTTTGGTAGGTTTGCTGTCAACTAAACAGTGACAATAAAAAACGGATATTGTACAAAGGTGTAACGAAGCAAATCCGGTGTCAACCTTGCACCTCCAAGGAGAATCATGCAAAGGTAGGTGATGATGATCTACCCCCCGAAACAGTAGCTGACATGATGCTGTGACAATCAACAACACGAGAGTACACCGAAAAGCTTATCTGAAGTCTTTGTCTTGAATTGAGGCCGTGAAAAAAAAATCAGAGGGATCTGAATCAGATTTAAATGTTTTTTCCTTATTCATCAAGAGTAAAAATGTTTCAGTCTTAGAAAAAAAGGTCTCCAAACCTGTGTAAAGTTCTTTTTTTTTTTCTCTTTCAATTTTGTGTTTGTTTTTACCCACCAGTTTTATTTTCTCTTTGTGTTTGGAAACGGAGCCGTGTGAAGGCGGACCCCCTGCTGGGCTGGAGGAAGCAGTGCTGAGAGCTCCGTCGTAAAGAACCCCCCCCCTCATCCCCTCAGTGGAGGAGTCCACCTCGCTGTATCTCTGAATGAGGAGGAGTTCATCACGCTGATGCGGGCGGGGGGGGCGGCGGGGGGGTTTAGTCGGTGAATCTTTGACAGGCTTTTTTCCAGCGACAGGCTGTGCACCACATGTCTCTCTTCTCCATGCCATACACCTTTCGGCACTTCTTCGCCTCCCCACGGGGTTTCCTTGGTAACAGCAGAGATGACAGGGTGAGGACACACACACACACACACACACATCCAGACACCCACACAGGAAAAATAACACACACACACACACACACACACACACACACACACTAGGGATGTGAATTTCTCCTCCTTAGAGCAATTCGATACGAATGTCAATACGTAGTTACTGATTCAATACAGGAAACAGCAGGGTGGCGATTTGATTCATCACACTCATTTGGATCTGATATGATTCAGTCTGATTTGATTCAGTGCCATGAGGAGCAGTGCAGCTTTATTTGTGCTGGTGTCCTTATTTAGTCTGGTAGGGACTCGTGTGGTAATAAACTAACCGGAGCATCTTCTCGATGCCGCTTACATTTGACCTTAAAACACCAAAGGGACAATTTTAGCCCCTACTAGAAATATGAAAATCATCCATTCCACCACACAAAAAAAAAAAAAAAAAAGCAAAAAAGGAAACAATGGATAATTCATCCTTCTGATACGATGTGGAAGTGACAGTACTTTAAATTAAAACGGTGACAGACTGGAGTGATAAATATAAAATGGAACGACACGACTCCTCAAACGTATCACTCACTAAGTGTTGCTGTCGAATCGAGGTTGCCCACTCAAAATATACTATTTATTACTATTTACCAGTACAAGCTTATGTTGCACAGACCGATAATCATGTCAGTAAACACCCCTAACACACACACACACACACACACACACTGCAGCGGTGTACCTGGTTCCCGGGGTTGGCTTGGGTGCTGGTGTGATTAAAGCATGGTTCTTGTTGACAGTGGTGTGTGTGCTGGGTGCCGGCTGCCTCTTCTCCCCGAGGCTGACCGTCCGGACGTGAGCCAGAGGTCCCTGCAGGACGGGGGAGGGGTCAAAGGGCATCGCAGTCAATCAATACAGCGTTGGATCAGCAACAACACAACATCTACTCTAGACTAGATCTGGATTGGCAGGCGTTTGGGGGACTGGTTAGAGAGAGCCGATCAATCAGACACAATTCTGTGAGGATCATTCAGGTCCAGAGACTGAACGGCAAAGATGGAGGTATTGACAGAAAAGAAAAAAGTGATGATACGTTGGGGGAGTGAGAGCAGGCAGAAGTGAGAAGGGGTGAGAGAGGAGAGAGACTGAGAGAGAGGAGAGGAGAACGGGTGAGGATGGAAGGACAACATAAGAGACAAAGCCTCACTCACCGGTAGGCCTTTGAAAATGACAGGAGGGGACTGCCAGGACACACTGATGCCATTCCCAGTCCCGGTCCCGGTCCCGGTCCCAGTCCCGGTCCCAGTCCCAGGCCCGGTCCCAGTCCCAGGCCCGGTCCCATTACCACTGCCTAGCCCAGACAGCTCTGGACCCACTGGGATACTTACTGGAGCAGTGGCCTGCAGCATCGACAACCACCCCACCACAGCCAAGAGAGAGAGAGAGAGAGAGAGAGAGAGAGAGAGAGAGAGAGAGAGAGAGAGGGAGAGAGAGAGGGAGAGAGAGAGAGAGAGGGGGAGAGAGAGAGAGAGAGAGAGAGAGAGAGAGAGAGAGGGAAACGAGGGGTGATGGTGAAAGAACAGAGGGGGAGAGCAGGGAGGGAGATGCAGAAAATAGTAAGAAGGAGGAAGACATTTCTCCAGCTCTGAATCTGAAACGTGGCTTCAGGTCTACTCTGATCTCTCTGGTACAGAAGACACACAGTTACGGTAATACCATCGTTGTGTAGTTACGGTAATACCATCGTTGTGTAATTACGGTAATACCATCGTTGTGTAATACTGGCACAGAGCAATTTAGAGAAAAGGTTGTGTTGTAGGAAAGCATATGTTACAGCAGACAGTAGGGGGGGGGGGGGGGGGGGGGGGATTATCGTGTTTATCATCGTATTTAATGATGTCATCGTGGCAAATTGTCAAAATTGTTCATTTCGATTGTTATTTAGGCGAAAAGAACGAGGAACGTCTAGAAGCGCCAGTTAGCAAAGCAACCAGTGTGTGTGTGTGTGTGTGTGTGTGTGAGTGTGTGTGTGTGTGTGTGTGTGTGTGTGTGCACGCACAACAGGAACGGCATAGAGCATCCGGTCAATTTCAAAATAAAACAAATTTCAAAATAAAACAATAAAACAAATAAAATAATCGTTCATTAATCGTAATCGAGGTAAAAGTTTGAAATAATGGTGATACTGATTTGAAGTCATGTCACCCACCCCTAGCAGACAGAATATAACACTAGGGATATCAAACCGAGGAGGAGGATGATGCTATATAACCACAAATCTGTCATGTAGTGATCAGTGTGTGTGTGTGTGTGTGCATGGTGCAACAGTCACTGAAAATTCAATACTGCTTCAATACTGTCGCGAAAGATTGAATTCAATGTCCAATTCAACACTTTCACCAAATGTGTTCTGCAAGCTGAAACTTCATCGTTCCCTCCAGACGTGGATTGCAACACTTAATAGAAGAAGAAGAAGAAGAAGAAGAAGAAGAAGGAAGTGTGTGTGTGGAGTGTGTACGTGAGGCGCATCACCTGGTAGGCGTGGTCGGTGCGGATGTGGCAGAGCGTGGAGGGAGCCGATTGGCTGAGCAGAGTAGGGGCGTGGCTCTGCGGCCCGCTCATGCTGATGTGTTGGGAGCGCGGGACGTCGGCGAGGACCGGAGGGAAGACGGGGGGAGGCCCGGCGGTGGTGGGGGAGGTGGGCGTGAGGCTGGACAGGCCCTCCGATAGGCTGTCCATGTTCACCTCGATCTCTGAGTAGTAGAAGTCCTCCTCTCCGTCACTGTAGTCTGAATCGCTGTTCCGTCTGCAGGGGGGGGGTGATGACTGTTAGGGAACACTGCCAAGAACTCCAGTCTAAATACTAGCTACTACCACAGATACAACCAGAGCTCCACTGGTATGTAACTGCCCGATACTGGACCTGGACAGATGTACTACTATACTACTATACTACCAACAATACACCAATGACATCAGCACAGATTTTGGCACAATCACAATACTGTTTTTTTTACTGTTGAGTATCACGTTTAAACTACAGTGAGAAGAAAGGAATCCTAAACAAACTACTGTAAAACTGTTGTAATATTGTGTGGGACTGTAGTGGTAGTAAGTATAAAAGTACCACACAACCCAAATTATACTGGCTATGGTTATTTTTAGTCCCCCGTTATGCACCAGTCAGGCCATATAAACTACATCAATAAATAATAATAATAATAATAATAGTAATAATAATAAATAATAATAATAAATTAAATAAAATAATAAATAAATACAACCCCAAACGCCACTTTACAACAGTAACACGAACATGTAGAAAACAAAAGCATGCTAGTCACTGCCATGACTAAAATATGGTCCTGTTGTTTACTATTCCCAACAGCAGGGGGCAGCGAGAGCCAGGCTGTTGGGGAACAGTCCTCAAACAGCCTTGTACTGAAAAGCCGAGCTGGCCATGGTTACAAGGACACCTGCCGCCGTCCTGAGAGGAGACGAGGATGTCATGTGAGGTTACACTGGGAAGCACAGCAGGATGTTGTGTCTCTCATAGCTTCTAGTAACGTTTTACTAGTGTGTAGGTGGGTTAAGAGTCATGTAGGGGTCAGTAATATGAACAACAAGTGAGTAGTTAAGGTACTGCACATCTTCCTGTCACGAATGAAAGAATAGTGAGACTCAATTAGGGAAAACACTCGCCGTGGCAACACATTTTAGTTACATCTTTAAGCTGTCCTGCTATTTTCTTGCAGCAGAGTGTAGTTGTACTTTCTTTTTTTTTTTTTTTGCAGTAGGGGAATTGGTTTGGAGGGTCAGCCACTGTGAGCCGTCTTTTGAAACCTTTATTTTTATCTGTTTATGAGGTTGTTATGTTATGCAGTGACTCGGGTGTACAGTTGGATGAAAGCCATGAGAGTAAACTGGGTCTGGGTAATAAGTGTTGTGGTACATGATTGGGTGCATCACTGATACAGATGGGAAAACACGGTGATGTGCTCGACTACGCTCGGGCATCCAGCATCATGCCAAGTCGGACAGACGGTGTCATACACTCCTCCCATATGCCAGTGCCTCAACTTCTCTCCTCACTTTGTCAATACTCACACATGCACACAACAACGACACAACATTGGCCTTCGTGGAAAAGGGACCGCTGAGGAAGTGAACTTCTGTCTACGCCTGCACATGATTGGTTTACGCATTTTATACTACTAGATCTGATCAACAAATCTCCACCACTGGAACCCGGGAGAATTAGAGCCAATTTCACGAGTCTCTCGGCCAATCCTGCAGCGTTGGAGACTCTGTGATTGGCCAATTCTCTTGTGTGTAGGTTCTGTTATTGTGTGGTTTTCCTGTACGTGACCGGTGACTCACCCCAAGTGGACGGTGCGGATGTGTCGCTGGATCCCTGAGGAGGTGCTGAGGACCTTTTCACAGTTCTTCCACAAGCACTTGAACATCACCTTCATGGAGTTCTGAAACAGAGAGTTCAGCGACATGAGTCAGGAGGTCGTAGCTCCAGGCAGCTTCTCGTCACTTTTAGTGTTGCTGTACAATAATATAATATATAATATCAGTTGTCAGTGTCTTGCAGAAACCGGGTGTCTATAAAAAGCCCATTTTTCAGGAAGTGTTTCTTTTCTCAAATTTTCCCTTTGACATCTATACATGCATGCCATTACAAATCACTCTCTTTGATTTAGCTCTGCCCCTGGGTCGTCAATGGTTTTCTATACATGGGGGGGGAAAATCCGTTGTAAATCACAGTGGCAAAAGTGCCCAAAAAAACAAAATCTCATTTTCTGCAGAAAGTTTAAATATGACTAATACTATTGCAGAGCAAATAGGGGTTTATGTAGTATGTTAGGGGTGGGCGATATGACTAAAAATCAATATCGTGATTATTTCAAACTTTTACCTCGATTACGATTAATGAACGATTATTTTATGTTTTGTTTTATTTTGAAATGTGTTTTATTTTGAAATTGACCGGGTTGACCGAAATTGTTCTGGGTTGAAGTTGCAATTGTTGATCTGAGGTCTATTTTCCAATGTTCACCAAATGCTCAGATTGATGATTTCAATAATGGTCTATTGTCCTAGATCTGTGCCCAAGAGCAGCTTTGTACCCTTTCTGGCCATGGGGGTCCAAGCCGCACCGCATGAACAAGTAGGGGTGGGCGATATGACTAAAAAATCAATATCGCGATTATTTCAAACTTTTACCTTGATTACGATGAATGAACAATTCTTTTATTTGTCTTGTTTTATTTTGAAATTTGTTTTATTTTGAAATTGACCGGATGCTCTATGTCGTTCCTGTGTCTGACTTCCTGTCCGGCTTGACACATTCGCTCACGGCTCGCCAAAAACGACCGGTCCAAACCTGTCTGAACACGGAGGGACGTGACTGAATACCACGTAGTATTTTTGAAGGGGACAGTTCATGAACGCAGTATTGGGGAAAGTATTTGGCCCATTCATTCACGGGAAAGTGATGCTACGTCTGATGCTCGCGCACACACACGCGCACACACACACACACACACTCACACAGGTTGCTTTGCTAACTGGCGCTTCTAGATGTTCTTCGTTCTTGTCGCCTAAATGAACGATTTGAAAATTTGCCACGATGACATCATTAAATCGCAATTACGATTATAAACGCGATCATCCCCCCCCCCCCCCTATAGTATGTCCTGTTGTCCCCTTAGTGGATCTAGCTGGCAGCCTCAATAGAAAGGCCTTCGTGGGGGACTGAGCACACTCTACAAGGGGCCAAACACTACACCTCATTATAGAGACCTATTAGAGTAGCAAGCCTATAAAAATAGAAACCTGATATGCGAGTTAAGACACATACATAGTGGAAGAGAGAGAGAGACAGAAAAAGACAAGAGACAGAGAGAGAGGGTGATGAAACTCTACACTTCTCTCTCCGCCTCGCATCACTTTCATGTTCGCTGACAGATTGATGAGCAATAACTGTACTATGTTGACCTCTTCCTCCGACCATGCAGGCTGTCAGCCCGGGGGGAGAACACCAGGATCCCACGACAGATACTTCGGGGGCAGGTTGCAGGCTGTTCAAGTGCTAAAGCAAACACGAGTACACCCTCACAAACAGTACACGTACCTGTTAGGGGGGGGGGGGGGGGGGGGGGACGGTAATCGTGTTTATCATCGTAATCGCGATTTAATGATGTCATCGCGGCAAATTTTCAACATCGTTCATTTCGATTGTTATTTAGGCGACAAGAACGAGGAACGTCTAGACGCGCCAGTTAGCAAAGCAACCAGTGTGTGTGTGTGTGTGTGCACATCAGACGTAACATGAATGAATGGGCCAAATACTTTCCCCAATACTGCGTTCTTGAACTGTCCGATTAAAAAATACTACGTGGTATTCAGTCACGTCCCTCCGCCCCGTCCAGTAACACCGTGTTCGATTTTTGTGTCAAGCCGGGCAGGAAGTCAGACACAGGAACAGCATAGAGCATCTGGTCCATTTCAAAATAAAAGAAATTTCAAAATAAAACAAAACAAATAAAATAATCGTTCATTAATCGTAATCGAGGTAAAAGTAATTGAAACAATCGCGATATTGATTTTTTGTCACATCGCCCACCCCTAACACATGTACACTTCCACTTCTCTGTTCACACACCGCATTGACCTCTTTTTAACCTCTGAACATCAAAAGCAGCACTTATGAGGCTTTTCTGATATCTGATCTCCTCAAATCTGATTTAAAATACAACCCTGAATAATACGATGCTCAGCACTTTATCAAATCCTCCTTTCTTCCTATGCAGGCTGTGACGAGATGGATGGATGGATGGATGGATGAGTGGGTATTTTCTTTTCTATTTATTTTCTCAGTAAACATATCAGGGGCTGGCAGCTGTCCCACAGGCAGGCCGGGACCTGCATCGCTGCTAATGAAAGACAGGGAGGGTGTGTACTCTCATTACCTTTCAACAGCCTCCAGAGAAGAGTGAGAAAGGAAGGAGGGGGGGGTGCAAGAGAGAGAGAGAGAGAGAGAGAAGAGAGAGAGAGAGAAGTGAGAGTAGAACAGGTTTTTATCTATCTATCACGATTCTAGTCATCGGTGTCGCTCCATGCCAGCTCTATGCACGAGCCCTAGCATGCTCTTCCTAACCAGAACCCTGTTTGTAAAATCTTCACAAGGCAAAGCTGCTCTTTAATCCAACAAACAATCACAAATCACTTAATGCGCTAAGTGTTTTTCTTGCATCTTAACACTGTTACAGTAAGACTGATGATTGCCATGCTTGATAATCCTCTTAACTCGCGGAACTGCACCGAGTCAAACAGCCTCCGATCCCAGGGGCAGCTGCTACTAGAGGCCTACACCACAGCGCAGAGCTAGCCAAGAGGTTAGCGCACACTCGGCTCACACAACTCACACTCATTTTCCTCCCAGCATCTTTCTTCTTCATTTCCTGCCTGCTTATCTGTGATATGACATGGGTCTCTGGGTCTTTATGGTTTCATATGTTGCACAGCCCGGTAGTCTTCTCTGCTGCTCCGGTCCAGGGGAGTTGAATCATCGCATACTCCCACATGTGTAAGCCTCCCTGAGTCACTGTATATACTGTATACTGTATATCCACTGAGATTCTTTTCTCTCGTGTTGCTACCTCAAGCTTCAATCCTCCTTTCCTCCTCTACACCCTCTGTCCTCCTTTTCATCAAGATTCCTCGAAACCTTTCTTGTTACTTCCTTCCTTTCTCCTCTCCTGTGTTCTTACTAAACTCCCCCGTCTCCCCCCCCTTGAGGAGCAGCTGAACGGGAGGTAGACAGCCTCTTGATATTAAAATCACTTTGACTTTCTGGACTATTTCCACTGCATGAAATGAGAAGGGGAGAAGGGAAAGCGAGAGAACATAATCCATCACCCACGGAGGCAGAGAGAGTGACGGGCCTTCTGTCAGGGACTCTTAAACTGCACCTTGCTCACGTTCTCCGGATGTTTCCAAGGCCTCTACTACTATTTTATAGGAATGTAACAGCACACCAGAGTGGTGCCTCTACAGCTGTGGCCTTGAACTATTGCTAAATCGGTGCTACATCGTTGGTTTAAGTCAGGGGTGTCAAACTGTGTGCCATGGAGGGCCGAGAGTATGCAGGTTTTCGTTCCAACCCAAGAATACAGCAGGTGATTTCAGTGATTACCACACCTTCAACCAGAGAGGAGGGACTAATCAGTGAAATCACCTGGTGTATTCTTGGGTTGGAACGAAAACCTGCATACTCTCGGCCCTCCATGGCACACAGTTTGACACCCCTGGTTTAAGTTGAAGCTACGGTGTACAGTGTAAAATAGTCCACACAAAGATGAACGATGCATCTTCATCAGAACAAAGACCTGCCTACACACACCCAATGCAATCAGTTCTCAAATGGCTCCTCCACTGCATTTTGCATGCACACCTGTTATGGGTGGAGGCGGGGGCTGGTTGAGCCTGGACAGCTATAAGGGGCGGGGCCTCCAGCTATAGGGGAGGAGCTTTTTAACAGTCCATAAAAAATGCATTGAGCTGAATACAGGGACAACAACAAACCAGAACAAACGAACCCATTAGATGTTCATCCATCCACCATATGTTCTGACCTGCTGAGAAGATAGCAGGCTAAAGTGAAATCATTACATAGACTGCCTTTAAAATGGAGCAGACGGTTTTACAAATCTGACCTCCATGTTCTCTTTTAAGTGAAACAGTCACTGACCACTAGTGGTGGTCTCAATCGTTCACGGTGATTCTGCTCACGTGTCACGTCAACAGTCGTTCCTGACTCACGTACAGGACAGTGGCAGTGTAACCAAGGTATTATTTTGCAATGAAATTTTGCCTGTTTGTGAATTACCAATAATCAAAGTTAGAGTGGGGAAGTTTGCTGTTGTTAAAGTCGTATCAACATATTACATTTCTAAATTATTAGTTATATTCACACTAATGCAGTCAAGACTACGAGCAATATTTGCTGCAGTTTGTTTGTGGTTGATTTTAAATTCAAAAATAAAAACTATTTTGGATGTGGGTGTTCCAACAAGTTAAAACCGTGAACATTTCCAAGTTGTGGCATCAAATGTTTCCGCTTTTTCCAACATGATGTGAAAGCGGTATTAACTAACCCTTACCTTTCGCTTCCGGGGTATGGGGTCCTCAAACAGGAAGTGCGTGCTCTCTGAGACATCCTCATTGACATCATCACCCTGGGACGAGAGCAGGAAGTTCTTGTTGGTATCGTTGGAGAGCGGTGGGGACGGTGTGGAGGGCACTGATTGGTCGCTGGTGTCCCAGCTCCAGTTGCCACTGGTTGAACTGCTGTAGCTGGCCGACAGCGCCTCCTTCCAGCCCCTGTTGGCTGGCTCTGGTACTGCAGCTTAAAAATAAAAATAAAAACTTTACTTTATCACCTTGATGGTAATTCCGGGACAAAAAAAACTTCCGTAGCTACTTGTTGTTTGAAGACTGACAAATTTTGGAGGGAAAAATTGAAAGGTGTGCACTTTCAATGCCTGTAATAACAATATTAGCTACCTAATGTGGGGACAATAGCATCAATTGCAGAAAAGGTGGATAATAATCAGTACTACTACTACTACTACTACTACTGTTTAACAACATATTTTATGAAAAATGAATTGTTAAGCACACTTCTGGGGGAAAGTCAGTAGGGCCCATTACGTGTGAATATCTATATTCAAACATTTAATTCATTTATAATGTTCGATGTAATTGAAATTAGTTAATATATTCATACTAATAATAATGATTTATGATCCTAATATGTATTAAAATAATTAAATATTAAGGGAATCTCATTTTAGCCATAATAGTGCAGGCCTATGTCACCAGTAGCCTACTTGTTATAGTGCAGCATCACAGTTGGACATCTTTCATTCAAACCTCGCATCATGTTCATCCCACATCCAAACCCAAGTGTCTTTCAAATGGACATCAATGAAAACATGATGGTCTGTTTGATGCATTGGTTCTAATGTCCTTAATATCTGAAGTACAGTAAATTTAATACTTTACTATCCTCTACCTTTTTCATTCAGATATACTAAGCTCTGCATGCAACACAGCTTTCACTTCTTGGAATAAGTACTTTAATACCTTTCAGTCACTCATACTCTTCTATATTCTGCAGCCCTTTGACCAGTCCAATAACGCTTAACCTATAAGGCTTCTTTACATGTGGTGAAACATGATGAAAAAACAAAACATAAAACCCAAAACATGTATGATGGGGATTAACTCGTATCAACCAATAACTGCTTCTATGGAAATGTAAGGATCTGAATCTGACTTGTGTATAGGAGGATTACTGTGTTACTGTATAGAATCACTAAGGCCCATGTGTGGCTGTGTGTGACCCCCCATAAGAGTTCAGCCAAACTGGGTTTCAAGTCTTATCTCCTCCTTAATGGATATGATGGATAAAATGTTTGAGAATATCAAGAAAAAGCTGATTACAATGGATTATACAAAGGTCATTTTCATTTTCAAATTACAGGCGTTACAAGGAGTCAGGGGGGTGGGGCAGCGGTGGGGGTGGGGGTGGGGCAGCGGTGGGGCGGGGGGTGGGGCAGCGGTGGGGTGGGGGGTGGGGCAGCAGTGGGGTGGGGGTGGGGCAGCGGTGGGGGCGGGGGTGGGGCAGCGGTGGGGTGGGGGGTGGGGCAGCGGTGGGGCAGCGGTGGGGCAGCGGTGGGGCGGGGGTGTAAAACGCTCTGTGTTTTACAGGATGAACATTTAATTTGTGACGAAGTATCCTGAACACTATAACATGTGTTGTAGTGATGTAACTGCAGATTTGTAGAGAGTGAGTAATTTCTGCTTCATGGGAGTTGACCCAACTCCTCCTCATAAACCAGCCACATCATCCTCTTAGCAGACAAGCTCTAAAGTCTGGCGGTTCCAACGGTGAAAACCCACATCTCTGCAGATTAAATCGCCCTTCGACCCCGTCGGCATAGCGGGGTCAAACAGGGTGGCCCGAGTCTCACGGGGGTTTGAATCCCTGCACGGCTGCCTCACCTGAAAACAGCAGTCTTGCTATAATGCCTTGCCAAAAATAGCCAGGACTTTGACCGTCTCCTGAGGTTGGCATGGCGATGGCAGCTACGGCAACAGGAGCTATGGTGACAGGGTCAAGGCCTAACAGTTGGCAAGAAGTGCTGAGCTCTGGTAAACATATAGGCCTCGCTGCAGAGATAAGAGGCGGCTGCTGATAAGGCTCCCTTGCAAATAGCGGGCACAACCATGAGACTGCTGTGAGGTGATGTATGATCTACTCAGCGACTCTGTCTCACGGTGAACTAGCGAGTCATCCCCTACGGCGGGCGGGTGAGCGGGTGAGCGGGTGAGTGTTACCTGTGGGTACGGAGGCAGGGTGAAGCACCAAAGGGGATGTGGATAGCGAGGTCAGGACGGTGGCAGCCATCACCTCCTTATCAGCGTGACCTGAGGGCTTCCTGCAAAACAGACAAACACATGTTGCGTGGTCATTGCGCGGATTACCACCCGCCCCCCCCGTCGCCCCCCTAACCTGTACCCGGGGACGTTCCTGACCAGATCTGACTCGGGCCTCACTCTGTCCACACAACATAACAAACTCTTTTATAGAGCAATGGAAAATTCTGTTACAATAATAAATAGTTTGGTCAAGTCCCCCGTGAGAGCTGAAATTCCCCATAGCCCCCCAAAACATCCTGAGAGTGATGTTCAGATGACACTTGGATGACCCAGAGTGCTCTCAGCGTGGAAAATGGCAAGTCCATCCAAAGACAAGTAGCCAGAGTTCAGAGAGATTAATGGTTGTACGTATGTCTTGAGAGAGTTCCGGTATGTGTGTGTGTGTGTGTGTGTGCGTTTATGTGTTCACATGTATGTGTGATACAGAGCCTCCAGAGTGGAAGGATTTTAACATGTACTGCTTGTGCGACATCATTTAGAGAGAGAGATGCTTTATCCCTCCTTCCTGCCCAGCAGACCCCATGCTGAGCAGCTCTCAGCCCTAACCTTAATTATACTTCCCACTAGAACTGGAGTACACACACACACACACACACACACACACACACACACACACACATATAGAGTGAACACAGTGTGTGCTTTGACGTCCAGTAATCTAATAAAAGTGAGTCCAGTGTAATCTGGGTCATTCTGCTGTGAAGTGCAGACTCTTCACCACAGACTTGTTCCTTCAGTCTATTCTCTTCCACTTTCTTCACTTCTGTTCATGTGAACCTCGAAAGCTTAAGTGCTAAATTACGGGCCAAGAGCGCACCTACACACACACACACACACACACACACACAAACTGGTTGCACACACACAATCACATGTAAAAGCCCAAAACAAAACATGCTGTCAATGCCAATACAATGAGGTGAAAATCGCGAATATCTGGCCAGCACACATGCAGATGTTGGAAAATGTAAACATATGTGCACGCACACACACACACACACACACACACACACACACACACACAAACACACACACACACACACACACACACACACACACACACACAGATGCAAAGACAGACACAACCAGAGATACACATGGTCTGCAGCTTTAAAAGGTCCTTGTCCCGCCCCCACACTTCTCCACTACACAACCAGAGTAAACTGGTTTGAGGCGTGCTCTCAGCCAAGCCCTAAGTCCTGGCAAAGATCCACTCTCAACACACACACACACACACCACACACACACTACACACACACACACACACACACACATACACATCGCTGCAACTTCACTGTAGAGCTTCAAAGTATGCTGCAAATCGGCGAGCGTACGTGTACCTCCTCACACATACGCTGTCTGAAACACTCCCCTCAGAAGTGCACCGGCGTGCAGACCGACGTGTAAAGTCTTTTCTGCGATAAGTGGGTCAGTTACCGCGGTGACGAGAGGCTGCTGGATGGGGAGCCGACAGATCACAGAGGAATGTACCAGATATGAAGCAATCTCCATTTAGAGCGCACTCAGACACAAACACAAACAGGCAGAAGACAGCCGCGGCACGCTGGCTTCATCAACAGCCCGATACAGCAGCATGAAGGCGTGGGTTTCAGTGTGTGTGTGTGTGTGTGTGTGTGAGAGAGAGAGAGAGAGAGAGAGAGAGAGAGAGAGAGAGAGAGAGGATGACAGTGTGCCCAGTCAGTTTGAACACAGTGAGGACGGTTTGGGCAAAACAATCTTTTGAGTGTGTCTGTCTAGGAAGTTCAGACGTGGAGGGAAAACATGCCATGCAAAGCATCATGTCCACAGTCCAGCTGAAACAGAAGACACAGTCATGCTCATGCACACGCACACACACACACACACACACACACGCACGCAGACAAGACAAGAGATAACAAGATTAGCCGTGTCCTGTTTCACTCATTAGCCTGGTTTCCACCGCAGCGCTAAAAAGGGCCAACGAGGGACGCGCTCGTGATTTAGGCGTCTCAACCGCTTTCTTCATTATATTTTTCTGCTTTTTTTTTGGTCACCAACATGGATAACACAACCGTAGAGTAGGGGTGGGCGATATAGTCTGAAAATAATATCGATATTTCAGGGTAATTTGCGATAACGATATTCATGACGACATGAAAAAAGAAATCCTGAATGTTTTATTGGTGATTGCAGCAGCAATTATTAGTGCAAATAGTGACAACATAAGTCAAAATATAAACATAAAAGTGGTATAACAGTGTTTTCCTTGGAATCTTCAGTAAAAGTATAAATAACTATTTAATATTTTAGTTTAACATTAACTAAAAGTAACTTTTACTCTTCAGGAGCAAAATAGTATCACCTAATAAAACTGACCTCAAATTTTAAGTACAAATGTAAACAGCAGCAATCCAAAGAAACTTTCAGTCAAAATGTAAACACTGCTTATAAAAATGAAACAAAAATACTGTTAAAACTTAAAATAAAGTTGCCTCTAAATGTTTTGTGTAAACGTAAAATGGATTACCATCAAATGAGGTAGAATGTCAGTGCTGGAACTGTACAAGTAAACACTTAAAACACTTATTACAGGTTAGAAGTAGCTGGCAGACACAACACATCTCTTAAACCACTCGCAATATTTTCTCCCGTGTGATCCTCGGGAAAGGAACTCGTCTCAAGACAGGAGTTGTGCAGCTCGACTACATATCTGTGGTTGAGGCAAAAAAACTTCACTGACGATAGCGTAGCTGCTAGCTTGAATGCTACTAGCGAGTGCTCCAGCTATGCTCGGCTGAGTTAGCGTCATTTACCTGCTTTTGGGCCGCACATCACCAGCTGCTAAACTCACCTGACTTCTGACCGTCCTCGTACTCGCGTGTGTGTTTTTACTTTAAGTGGTGAAAAACGTTTGTTGTGTTTCCACCTTTAGCCGTAACCGTTTTAACCTGACCGACGTAGCTCCCCTGTTAGCTAGTAGCTAGGATTCAGTGCGCATCGTTCTGGTGCGCTAGGGTATGCAAATGCGTCAACACGACATCACACCGCTACATCGTTAATATCATGATATGACACTTTTTTTCTTTCGTGTACAAATTTACACCGGTATTATCGTGAACGGTGTGATATGGCACAACCACACCGTAGCGTTAAAGCAGCTGGTCACTTTCATTCTGTGTAATAAGAGGTTGGAGAGTTTGCAGGCCTGGTGTGGACCAATGGTGCACTGATACCCTTATCTACTGTGTGTGTGTGTGTGTGTGTGTGTGTGTGTGTGTGTGTGTGTGTGTGTGTGTAAGGACGACCAGGTGATGAGTTCCTCTGCTGCCCACAGAGTTATTTCAAACTCTTTCCTGTCTCTCTCACGCTAACGCACACCAGACCGTTCACCAGTCACTCCCCCTCCTGGTTTCCTGACATTGAGCTTTTCCCTTCCTCTGCTTCCCGGCAGGACCCGGCACTCCAACACGCTTTCTTTACATGTGGTGTGTGTGTGTGTGTGTGTGTGTGTGTGTGTGTGTGTGTGTGTTCATCAACAAAAAACACTTACAGCAAGCTTTAGCCCCTATGTCTCAGACAGCCCAGTGCTGCTTAAATCTACTGTTGCAATCAGACTTTGATATACGAGTGGGAGATTATCGTGTTTATAATTGTAATCGCGATTTAATTTAATGTAATCGTGGCAAATTTTCAAAATTGATTTCGATTGTTATTTAGGCGACAAGAACGAGGAACGTCTAGAAGCGCCAGTTAGAAAAGCAACCAGTGTGTGTGTGTGTGTGTGTGTGTGTGTGTGTGTGTGCGCATCAGACGTAACATCACTTTCCCGCTGAATGAATGAGCCAAATACTTTCCTCAATACTGCGTTCATGTACTGTCCCCTTAAAAAATACTACGTGGTATTCAGTCACGTCCCTCCGTGTTCAGACAGGTTTGGACCGGTCGTTTTTTGGTGAACCGCGAGAGAATGTGTCACGCCGGACAGGAAGTCAGACACAGGAACGGCATAGAGCATCCGGTCCATTTCAAAATAAAACAAACTTCAAAATAAAACAAAACAAAACAAATAATCGTTCATTAAGTAAAAGTTTGAAATAATCACGATATTGATTTTTAGTCATATCGGCCACCCCTACTTTGATATCAATGTTTACACCAAGTTTTGCTGTCATGAAGCCAACTCGCACAGACAACAGGCCCACTGTACCTGTTCACCACTCACGATGAACACGACCCAAAATACGACTGATGACAAGCCCCGCCTCTCTCCTCTCGTCTCGCTGTGTCATAAACACAGAGACATTAAATGTGGCGGCTATAAAGTGGGTGTATTGATGCAACAGTAAATCTGTCTGCGTCTTCTTATGAGAGAGAGGTGGGAGGGGCCTTATTTTGAAAAGTTAAATTGGGACTGTATTTTTTTAGATGATGGGGAAGCAGAGATCCACACCACCACGTACACACACATTTATATTTAGTGTTAGTATTCAATGTAGTAATGTATGAAGGTTCAGGTTAGAGCAGAGCCAACAGTACATGCTCAAACAAAAGCCTACAAACTCTCACACACACACACACACACACACACACACACACACACACACACACACACACACACACACCTCCAACTACCACCACACACACACCCCCCCCCTCCCTCAACTTGTATTGGCCTTGACTAGGCCAGGGACCCACCCATTTGGCACTGAGACAACACATGGGCTGACTAAAGTCAACAAGCCAAGCAGAGAGAGAGAGAGAGAGAGAGAGAGAGAGAGAGAGCGAGAGAGAGAGAGAGAGAGAGAGAGAGGTAAACCACGAGTGAGTGTGCATTCGAGTGCAGTGTTACTGCGCCGAGGCACAAGGAGCATCAACAAGGCTCAGAATGGAGAAAAGGGGAGGGAGGGGAGAGAGGGAGGGAGGGAGAGAGGGAGGGAAGGAGGGAGGGAGGGAGGGAGACGGTGGATTTGGTGATTTATAGGTCAGTTGCATTTTACATGGTAGGTATTTATCTGTTGCTCTCATCCTGAGCGACCTGCAGCGGAACGAGTCCAACACCTTTATCATGTAGATACACTTGAAAACAACTTTTGATTTTTTCCCCAACAGAGTAAGATTTTCCACATTAGCTTGAAACGACACTCAGGGTTGGATACTTGGACGAGACATGGTGGGGATAAGAGTGTGTCTGGAGACCCCCCCCCCCCCCCCCCCCAGTGCTTTAGTGCTCGGTGCTGTTGTTGGGGAGAGGTAGGGTATATTTAACACAGCACTCCTCCAGTTACCAGGCCAGTAGGACTCACCATGATCCGCCTGGCATGTGCGCTCAGTGTATGAACTAGATCCCAGACCACCACGCGCACGCACACACGCGCACACACACACACACACACACACACACACGCACACACACACACACACACACACACACACACACACACACACACACACACCTCCCTCATTCTCTCCCTGTGTATGTAGCACACCTGTTTGGCAAAGCTGCTACCCACTTTACCAGAAGATCCCGCAACCCCCCCCCTCCACACACACACACACACACACACACACACACACACACACACACGCCAAGATGCTGATACTGTATGTGTCACACTTCCTGTTTGTGACCCCAAAGCGCCCAGTCAGTAGGAGGGAGGAAGAAAAAGGGGTGGGCAGTGAAATCAGCAGACTTCATTGTTCGGACCAAACCACTTCTTATCAAGATGAGTCATTATAGCTGTGAGGAGTTCAGCAGTGGAGTCGTACGCTGCCAACAATAATCTCCCATCATTCTCAGAAAACACCATCTCCCTCTCAGCCCCAGCGCTGGTGGTGGTGGTGGTGGTGGTGGTGGTGGCTGTAAATAGCACTCGTCCATCTTGTCTGTGATCAACATGATCCCAGAAACAAGCTTCAGAGTGTGTATGTGTGTGTGTCGGCTTCTTCTTGGTCAAAGCAGGTGTCTTTATCTCAGATTGACAGGGGGAGTGTTCCTTGACCTTGGCAAGTAAGGGGTTGAACAACATTCACTTCTACACACGATATCGCCCACTTCTACACACGTGGGCGATATGACTAAAAATCAATATTGTAATTATTTAAAACTTTTACCTCAATTACGATGAATGATTATTTTATTTGTTTTTTTTTATTTTGAAATTTGTTTTATTTTGAAATGGACCGGATGCTCTATGCCGTTCCTGTGTCTGACTTCCTGTCCGGCGTGACACATTCGCTCGCGGCTCGCCAAAAAACGACCGGTCCAAACCTGTCTGAACACGGAGGGACGTGACTGAATACCACGTAGTATTTTTTAAGGGGACAGTTCATGAACGCAGTACTGGGGAAAGTATTTGGCCCATTCATTCACGGGAAAGTGATGTTACGTCTGATGCGCACACACACACACACACACACACACACACACACACACACACACACACACACACACACAGAGCGGTGAACAACATCCTCTTTCACAGTGTGTGAGTCTTGTTAACGTGCACCATCAGACCACACTCGTTTCATATTATTGCTCTCGCGCTCTGTCATATATACACAAATGCTATATATGCTATACATATACAAAGTACAATAAGTAGTTGTAATATTTTCAGGCGTTATAGACTTTCCTTTCTCATGCACCCTCACAGAGAGAGAAAGGAGAGAGAGAAACCACAACACCACATGAGCATTGCTGACCATACATGATATTTGTCCCTCACGTGTTCTGATGTGCATCTTCCTCTTTCTAACCCTGTTTTTATACTTCGAAGGATCCTAACAGATCTCAACAGTGAGGTTCAAATTCTGCGTAGGGATTTTGATTATTATCCATAATGTCGTAACCATCCAATGTAGCCTCACCACAAGCTAGTAGGTTGTGAAACGATAGTGTCTGCTCCTGTAGAAGACACAAGTCTGTATGATATCAACCTTGTTTTGAGAAAAACATGGAGAAGTACTACACTACCCATAATCCTAAAGTGTAACAGCGACGTCTCTGATTGGTGGAGCTCGCTGTTACCATGGAAATGTTTACCGCACCCGCGAACGTCTTGTCGGCTAACGCTAACGTTAGCTACTAACGTAACCTAGCTAGCTGCTTATCCTATGCAGCTGGAACGAATCACTGTACCATGTCGATGACAACACTTTACACTATACTATATGAAACACTATATATACGCTCACAACACAACAACAATATCAACACTATACTATTGACAAATGTTACATTCAAGAAGAAGCGCGCTAAACTATCGTTAGTTTGGAAGTTGTTGGGAAAAGTATCATTCTGCAATGGATTATGGGATGAGTAGTTCCTTCACTTCATAAAATAATGATGTACACAGTCTTGTACTTTTGTCTTTTCTTCCGTTTTCCGATCTTTTTTTTGCTCAGAATCAAATGTTTTATGGTCTCGATTCATCGTCTAGCTGGTTGTCTTGGTTCCTTAAAACTCTTTATAGAAGGATTTTCTGAAAACAGTGGGCGGTCACTGTTGTGCTGTATTGGGCCTGAAGGGAATTTGGACCGTGCACTGTTCTAGATCTGGAAACTCAACTATAGTACAGTAGTAGTAGTACAGTAGTAGTAGTAGTAGTTGTAGTACATGATGTCGTCTAACTAACGTCTTCATATTGAGATAGCCAGTCACAAGAGGGGCTACTAGGCGTGACCTGATGCTGATGACTGCTTGCTGATCTGCCCCAACTAACAGCTGCCCCCACCCACCCACTAATAATAGAACTGCCCCCTCCTGTCCATCCCACGACCCCCCCCCCCCCCCACCCCCCTGGTCCTCCTGCCCTTACTCCGCTGCATTACGTAACATCCTCGATCTCAGAGGGTCAAGAGCGCGAGTCAACAGTACCACCCATCACTAGGCCACGCCCCCTTGTTTACAGCTGTGGTCCACTCGTCCTGATCGCTCCCCCTCTCTCTCTCTCTGCTCTACACCTCCACCGTCTCTTCACCCAACACAGCAGTGATGTATATGTGATGTATATGTGATGTATATGTGATGTATATGTGATGTATATGTGATGTATATGTGATGTATATGTGATGTATCTGTGTGTGTCTTCATAATGCGTCCATCATGGTGCAGCCTATACACATGTTGCCCCTTACATACGTCCACGGGCTGCCGACCCCCTGGAGAGGCAGAGGTGGTGAGGCGGGAGTCTCTTTAATGTGGGCCGGGAGAGTAACGGCTATTCAGTCCCGGGACAAAAAGCCCTCTCTCTCTCTCTCTCTCTCTCTCTCTCTCTCTTTCTCTCTCTCTCTCTCTCTCTCTCTCTCTTTCTCTCTCTTGATCCTCGAATGCAATCTGCAGCCCCGGGCCCACGGCACCAACAACACATAAGCTTTGTGCTTGAAACATAATGGAAGAAAGACACACAGAGCAGAAGGCATGAGCACCTCCATGCTGTCTGATCATGTCATGTACATACACAAACAGAGGCACATACGAGGGGTAGAATACATACTATACTAATCGTAATCGTGATTTAATGATGTCATCGTGGCAAATTTTTAAAATGGTTCATTTCGACTGTTATTTAGGCGACAAGAACGAGGAACGTCTAGAAGCGCCAGTTAGCAAAGCAACCAGTGTGTGTGTGTGTGTGTGTGTGTGTGTGTGTGTGTGTGCGCGTGCATCAGACGTAACATCACTTTCCCGTGAATGAATGGGCCAAATACTTTCCCCAATACTGCGTTCATGAACTGTCCCCTTAAAAAATACTACGTGGTATTCAGTCACGTCCCTCCGCCCCGTCCAGTAACGCCGTGTTCAGACAGGTTTGGACCGGTCGTTTTTTGGCGAGCCGGGCAGGAAGTCAGACACAGGAACGGCACAGAGCATCCGGTCCATTTCAAAATAAAACAAATTTCAAAATAAAACAAGACAAATAAAATAATCGTTCATTAATCGTAATCGAGGTAAAAGTTTGAAATAATCACAATAATGATTTTTAGTCATATTGCCCAACCCTAGCACATACACACACTCACACACGTAGATGCACGTGCTTTCACCTTGTTTTACCTGCAAATAAACAAGTTGATAAGTTGCATTTGTTAGCTGTGTCCTGACTTAACCCTTTCTACTACTACTACACCACTGTAACACTACAACCATTAATATCTCATATTAATAATAAGAGGGAAATATGTGCAAGAACAGCATCAGACGGTGACACAGTGATAACATATAATACAAATCAACAGCTACCCTACTTTCTTACCCCACTGTCACTTCAGGCTACACAACGAGATTAACTTGCAGCTACAGCAGCTTCCCTCCCAACGTCTCTACAACAACAACAACGCTGCCGCCACGCCGCTACGCCCCAGCGGTGACCTTACTGGGGGTTTTTCTTCTTGGAAAACTAGTGAGGGAAGCAAACCAGATAGGCCCCTCTGCCTGAAAACACTGCTTCCTTATCAACACGGTTGTCGGTTCTCATTCGAGTCATGTGTCAGCGCAGCGAGCCAGAGAAGTCAGCCAAGTAGTGACAGTTTTTTTCATTCTGCTTGAAAGGCACTTTTTTTTCCTCCTCCCCTGACAACCATTCAAATCACATTCAAATGTACCTCAACAATCCAAACCACTTGAGGCTGGAGGAGGGGGGGGGGTGGGGGGGGGGGGGGGTGTCATCTCCTGGGCCGTATGAATAATTGAGCTGCCGGTTTGTTCCCGTGTGTCAGGGGAAACCAGAACAAAATGGTGGAGATCAATTCAACAGAGTTCATTCTGTCTGTGACCCGAGCAAGAGGAGGGGAAGCAGGAGAGGGTGAGACAGAATCACCACCGACTACAGTTACATCTAAAACTCAGAGGCCAGAGAAGAAAGTCTAGGAAGCAGAGGGAGAGAAGGAAGGAGATCATCTAGCTGGTAAAACATGGAGAGTCCTGGATGGAGCAGTCATCTCTCTTTCCTCTCATCGTCTATCTTCTTCCTCATTCTTCACTTCCCACTCCCTCCCTCTCTCGCCTCCTCTCCAGGCTCCTCTCTCTCCTCCTCTCCAGGCTCCTCTCTCTCCTCCTCTCCAGGCTCCTCTCTCGCCTCCTCTCCAGGCTCCTCTCTCGCCTCCTCTCCAGGCTCCTCTCTCACCTCCTCTCCAGGCTCCTCTCTCACCTCCTCTCCAGGCTCCTCTCTCACCTCCTCTCCAGGCTCGCACTTCTGCCATCACAAGCCGGAGAAAGACTCCAGCCGGGTGGTGTTAGGAGGAGAGAGACTCCAGCCGGGTGGTGTTAGGAGGAGAAAGGCTCCAGCCGGGTGGTGTTAGGAGGAGAGAGGCTCCAGCCGGGTGGTGTTAGGAGGAGAGAGGCTCCAGCCGGGTGGTGTTAGGAGGAGAGAGGCTCCAGCCGGGTGGTGTTAGGAGGAGAGAGGCTCCAGCCGGGTGGTGTTAGGAGGAGAGAGGCTCCAGCCGGGTGGTGTTAGGAGGAGAGAGGCTCCAGCCGGGTGGTGTTAGGAGGAGAGAGACTCCAGCCGGGTGGTGTTAGGAGGAGAGAGGCTCCAGCCGGGTGGTGTTAGGAGGAGAGAGGCTCCAGCCGGGTGGTGTTAGGAGGAGAGAGACTCCAGCCGGGTGGTGTTAGGAGGAGAGAGACTCCAGCCGGGGTGGTGTTAGGAGGAGAGAGACTCCAGCCGGGTGGTGTTAGGAGGAGAGAGACTCCAGCCGGGTGGTGTTAGGAGGAGAGATGCTCCAGCCGGGTGGTGTTAGGAGGAGAGAGGCTCCAGCCGGGCGGTGTTAGGAGGAGAGAGACTCCAGCCGGGCGGTGTTAGGAGGAGAGATGCTCCAGCCGGGCGGTGTTAGGAGGAGAGAGGCTCCAGTCGGGCGGTGTTAGGAGGAGAGAGACTCCAGCCGGGTGGTGTTAGGAGGAGAGAGGCTCCAGTCGGGCGGTGTTAGGAGGAGAGAGGCTCCAGCCGGGTGGTGTTAGGAGGAGAGAGACTCCAGCCGGGTGGTGTTAGGAGGAGAGAGACTCCAGCCGGGTGGAGGAGAGAGACTCCAGCCGGGTGGTGTTAGGAGGAGAGAGACTCCAGCCGGGTGTGTTTCATGACGGTGCTGGAGCTCAGAGGAATAAGCAGTGAGAGTGAGCGGTGAGGGGAGCATGGCTGCCAGACTCGAGGGAGTGTGAGGAAGCGCGTGGATGTGCTGAATCTCCAATCTTCTCAGACTCCTCCCCACCCAGACACGCTGTGGCAAAACCAAACACGCCACCAAGGGCTGAGGAAGCGTTGTGTGTGCAGTCCGATCCTGTCCTATGTGGAATCCTAAAATCTGTTAGCATGTGTGCTTTTTTGTATGAGTGTGTGTGCATGCGCATGCATATGTGTGTGTGTGTGTGTGTGTGTGTGTGTGTGTGTGTGTGTGTGTGTGTGTGTGGCTCTAGAGCATATGGTCCTGCTGGTGTAAACACTGAGCAGAAATAAATAGTGATGAAAACATTTGAAGCGAAACAGCTGAATAAATCCAACAAGCAGGCCTTCAGCGGACACGCACACACACACACACACACACACACACACACACACACACACACAGAAGCAATCACTCAGTTACAGAACAAAACAACGGTGGAGACTCTGGTCGTGTGTAGCAGGTAAATAAATAAATAAATAAGTAAATAGAGCGCTAGCTGGTGTGGGCATCGCTTGACCTTTCACGTGGAGTTTCAGCGGACGGAGAGACACCGCGGTGAAGCTACGTCAGCTCAGGTATTTGCTGCCTAAGTTGAGGCGCCGTAAACATCCTACATGTGAAAACCGGTCGGCCCGTGTAGCCTGGTGGCTCAGCGGGGGAGGCACATCCACGTACACACAATGTCACAGACCTGACTCCGGTTTAACCTATATCTCCCCGCTGGACTGTTTACTGTCAAATACATTAAAAAAAAATGCCATTAAAGGGAATTGAAGACCCCCGTGAGACTTTCTGGCCCTGAGCCTAAAATAACCATCCACCTGTTTATTGGTGTTTTGAAGACCAATACAGAGGGAGGCCAAGACACTATGATACCCTGCAGTAGTTAGAGGAGTTAATAAGATGAATGGAGGCCATAAGAGCACACCTTGGAAACACTAGAGAGCTGATGTTACGGGTGAGAGATGATCGTGTTTATAATCGTAATCGCGATTTAATTATTTTCAAAATCGTTCATTTCGATTGTTATTTAGGCGACAAGAACGAGGAACGTCTAGAAGCGCCAGTTAGCAAAGCAACCAGTGTGTGTGTGTGTGTGTGTGTGTGTGTGTGTGTGTGTGTGTGTGTGCGTGCATCAGACGTAGCATCACTTTCCCCTGAATGAATGGGCCAAATACTTTCCCCAATACTGCGTTCATGAACTGTCCCCTTAAAAAATACTACGTGGTATTCAGTCACGTCCCTCCGTGTTCAGACAGGTTTGGACCGGTCGTTTTTGGCGAGCCGCGAGCGAATGTGTCAAGCCGGGCAGGAAGTCAGACACAGGAACGGCATAGAGCATCCGGTCCATTTCAAAATAAAACAAATTTCAAAATAAAACAAAACAAATAAAATATTCATTCATTAATCGTAATCGAGGTAAAAGTTTGAAATAATCACGATATTGATTTTTAGTCATATCACCCACCCCTAGCTGATGATGATAAACACGAGTGCCTACCCACAGACAGGTGTGAAGGTACAGAGCAGCTCTTTCATCACACATGAGAGGATATTAAACCAGACTGCTGCTATTAACTATTTTACAAACATACTGAGATATTGCTTGTTAGTTTTACAAAACGGGGCGTGACTGACTGCTTGTTGACAAGTGTGATTTGTGCTCCCCCCCCCCCCCCTCCGCCATGAGTCATCCACTTTCAAACAAGGCCGGACAATGGTCATTTGTAGATTAGGGTAGACTCTTTTTATTTGCCAACTTATCCTCAACAGACAGACAGATGGGAGAGCTTGTCAGACACCGCCAACTAGCAGCCCTGGCCTCGGGACAGCCAGCCTTGTGTGACTGAAGTGTTTCTCCGCCTCACAGACGGGCCTCTGTGTGGACTCCTCACACACACACACACACACACACACACGCACACACACGCACGCGCACACACACACACACACACACACACACACACACGCACACACACGCACACACACACACACACACACACACACCGATTCAATTTACCTTGAAACATGGTGTAAACACGCATTGCATTTGTGTAGCATTGGCACGAGTTGATTGATTTTAAAAGGTCAGCATGATTTAGAGAGTGAGTTGCCCTGGCACCCATGACTGTGCCTGCAGGTACACGCACACACACACACACACACACACACACACACACACACACACACAGTCTGGTGAGAAAGCAGCAGGTTGGGCAGGTTTTGAGGCTGGTGCCGGCTCATGGTTCGCGGGAGCCTCGTGTTGAGCTGGTGAGGCTTCAGAGGCTCGCGATGAACCGGCGGTGACACCCCGGCCCCCGGGAACGCCAGGACACCAGCGCATTCATTCACACGCACACGCGACATGCTGACACACACACACGTACGCACTTGGCACCTCGCGCACGTCACCGAACACACCGATGCAGACGGGCAAACCACTAGGTGGGCACAAGAAGCAACACACTCGCAGTTGTTTATTAGCAATCGTTATTTTTAGCGAATCTGGGCGGACAGAGACCGGTGACACCGACACACGCTCACTCACACACTCACACACACACACACACACACACACACACACACACACACACACACACACACACACACACACACACACACACACACACACACACACACACACTAGGGCTGGGTGATTATCGTGTTTATAATCGTAATCGCGATTTAATGATGTCATCGTGGCAAATTTTCAAAATCGTTCATTTCGATTGTTATTTAGGCGACAAGAACGAGGAACGTCTAGAAGCGCCAGTTAGCAAAGCAACCAGTGTGTGTGTGTGTGTGTGTGTGTGTGTGTGTGTGTGTGTGTGTGCGCGCGCGCATCAGACGTAACATCACTTTCCCGCTAATGAATGGGCCAAATACTTTCCCCAATACTGCGTTCATGAACTGTCCCCTTAAAAAATACTACGTGGTATTCAGTCACGTCCCTCCGTGTTCAGACAGGTTAGAGCATCCGGTCAATTTCAAAATAAAACAAATTCCAAAATAAAACAAGACAAATAAAAGAATCGTTCATTAATCGTAATCGAGGTAAAAGTTTGAAATAATCGCGATATTGATGTTTAGTCATATCGCCCACCCCTAACACACACACACTCACTCTGTGGTGCATCTCCGGTAAATCTGGTCAAACGGACGGGAGGCGACATGACAGTGAAGCACAGCTGAAGTGAAACCAGAGACGGTGGCAGCTGCTGAACACGCCTGTAAAACGCACAACACTCGCAGGTCAAATTAACCCGGTAAAGGTGCAGAACAAAGACTTGACTTTCCCCTTTCACCTCTCCTCCCTCGCTCTGTCTCACTCGGACAGTCTTTCAGTTCCCTTTCTCTCTCTCCCCCTCTCTCTCTCTCTCTCTCTCGCTCTCTCTCGCTCCTCCATTTCTTCCTTACGTGTAATTATGGTGAACAAAACACAGGGTAAACACAAGCTGGTATATATATTGCGACCGTGAAGTTGAGTTCTGGTCCGAACCGGATCGGAGCGGATCGGAGCAGCGAGGCGGAGCGGAGGCGGTTAGAAAGGACCGGAGATCTGCTTTGGACTTGTGTGTAAACCACAAACAAGCCAAACCTCAAGAACTACGGCAGCCTCGGAGGGACTACGCCGTCTATTGTATATCAAAAAAAAAGATTTAAAAAAAGATTTGAACGTTTGCGTTTCTGGATGAAAACCGAGGCTGGGCGGAAACGCAGCTGATCGGATGGTGGACTTGGCTGAGGGTTTTCCCAGGCCCCGGAGCTGCCGGGAGCGCTGCCGGGGTGATCCTGGCATGGCCTGTGCACCTGACTGAACAGCCTCACACACTTGAAGCTTTGTGCTGTGGCATGTTGGTGCTGGAAGCCGCCGATGCTAAGATTAAGCACGGACACTTTCTAGCTCTCCCCAGCCCGGAAATCTCCACGTTGTCTTGGCAGCGGTCCAGGAGTCCAGGGGCGTGTGTCCGCTCCGGTTTAAAGGGCGATGCCGGGATTTTTCAACCCTGGCCTCTATATCCACAAAATCGCCTTTTATACCGCAAAATAGGTCCAAAAAGTTTCGGAGTTGCTCCGGTAGATCGGCTCAGCCGGCAGTTGCGAAACGAGCTCGATGGCTGCAACATAATCTGTAGGGGCATAGAGGCGCCGTCAAAGTACGTCCACTAAAAGTGCTTGATTTTGCCACTGACAGACTCAGATTGTTATTCGTGTGTCTGACAACATTACTGAAAGGATCGCTACAGAAATAGAACAGAAAACTAAAGTCTAGCTCAAGGAGAAGTCCCGCTCTGAAATGGACGGTGGACAAAGGTAGTCTATAGCGAGAGGGTTCACTTGTTGCAGGAAGAGGACGGTAGAAAGATGTTTACACCATCCTGTTCTTGCAACAAGTCAACCCTCTTGCTTTCATAGACCACCTTTGTCATATTTTCAACAACTCTGAACTCTCAACTCTCAACTCTGACAAAGGTGGTCTATGAAAGCAAGAGGGTTGACTTGTTGCAAGAAGAGGATGCAAGAAGAGGATTTATGCCTCTATGCCCGTTCAGATTACATGGCAGCCATTGAACCTTTGGGATCTACTTTGCGGTATAATAGGCGTTTTTGTGGCTATAGAGGAACAGGTTGAAAAATCCCGGAATTACTCTTTAAAGACACTGCTCAGCTTACGAAAGACTTGAAACTCCCCTACGCACAAACGCCCACATACACACATGT
>JAXDDW010000001.1:22770000-22780000 GCA_034670385.1 Hoplostethus mediterraneus
ACACACACACACACACACACACACACACACACACACACACACACACACACACACACACACACACACACACTGGTTGCTTTGCTAACTGGCGCTTCTAGACGTTCCTCGTTCTTGTCGCCTAAATAACCATCGAAATGAACGATTTTGAAAATTTGCCGCGATGACATCATTAAATCGCGATTACGATGATGAACACGATAATCTCCCACCACGACTGTCTGCTCTGCTTGGAGAGTCGTGTGGGTTAGACGTCCCAGACCGGAGTGTGGGCGGAGAGCTGGTCCTGTGACTGGGGGAGGCCTGGTGGTGGGGTGGTCAGGGATGTGATGGAGGGGGGGGGGGGGGGGGTGGTCAGGGATGTGATGGAGGGGGGGTGGGGGGTGGTCAGGGATGTGATGGAGGGGGGGTGGGGGGTGGTCAGGGATGTGATGGAGGGGGGTGGGGGGTGGTCAGGGATGTGATGGAGGGGGGGTGGTCAGGGATGTGATGGAGGGGGGGGTGGTCAGGGATGTGATGGAGGGGGGGGGGGGGGGGGGTGGTCAGGGATGTGATGGAGGGGGGGGTGGTCAGGGATGTGATGGAGGGGGTGTGGTAGACTCCCCCCTCCCTCCTGCCCTCAGCAGGCTGAGTCGAAGGCAGAGCGGTGATTATGGTCAGAACAGAGCCGTCTTAGCCCCGCCCCCCCCACCACGCTGGTCACTCTGGTGTCTCGTTTATGCTGACTCTGTGTTTTCTATTCACGCTAACCTACTGCAGTGACAGTGTACCTGCCTGGAGAGATAAGAAACAAAAGCTTTCCAAAACAAAACAAAAAAAAACCGACCTGCCCGCGTCATTTCATCAGACCTCTTTTTGCTTCATTCAAACAGGCTTTTGTTCCTTTATCAGGAGCTGGATCCACTCTGATGGTATTGACAGGTAGAACCAGCTCAGCTCAAGGGTGTGTGTGTGTGTGTGTCAGAGAAACCTAATGAGAAAGTGTGTGTGTGTGTGTGTGTGTGTGTGTGTTGGTTCCTCCTTTTCCTGCCTGTGAGATACTTGCCCAGACTTGTCTACAGGACAAACAGTGACCCAGTTTACAGCCATAAAATGAACTGGTCCACGGGACTGCTTTGCAGCCTGACGAGACAGGGAGTGCACGAGACGTGTGTGTGAAGCAATACACATACAGCCTCGTGATTCAGGGAAAACATACACAGGTGAGAAACAGCTTCATGGATAAAGTCTCTTCAAACATTTAGTACGATGACACAATGGTGGAATTAACCGAGCCGCTCTGTTGACAGGAGATCAAGCAGGTCACAGGGTGAAGCAAATGCTCAGTGAGTCACACACACACACACACACACACACACACACACACTGGGATGTCAAGCAAAACCTCGCGCTGCAGTGTGACAGTACATGTAACACACATTTATGGTTATATAATGGTAACGTGGCCACAAAAAAGTCAAAATAGCGAAGTGGCTGGCACTGAAAATGAATGTAAAATGCATAAGGAACGTTTGCTAGCTAGTGATGTCACGGCGTCCTAGCCGTCCTAGCCCTGTCAGTAAAGACACATGAATAAGTAACTATATAAATATCCAGCAGTCCCAGTCTATTGCTTCACTCACTCGCTGACTGAAAGTAAATGGGAGCAAAAGGCTGTGACATGTGTTTGACATGTGTCTGTTTACCAAGTCAATAGGCTGCATTTATTTACTTTGTTGACAGTGTTTGCTACCTGATCATACAAAAAACAGAATTTGAAACTCACAACCAACATACTATTTACACTGTGCAGCAGTGATGAGGCCCTACAGGCTGTCAGGACCTTACGCTGCAGCTGGGATCAAGTCTGACACCTGTGGAGAGGGAAGACTGCTCAAGCTAATTCTCAGGATATCTTATATTATTAAACCGACTGCACTGCAATTCTCTTCCTTGTTCACTTGCATCACTTCCTGTGTGCCCAAAAGATTTCCCGCCTCTGGTCGTCGCCGACCACAGGGGCTGCGATGGAACAAAACACTCATGCCGCACAGACGGGTGGATCTTCTGTTGTTGGACCAACACATTACTTAGATTGAAAATGAGGCAACGTTTTATCATAATGCAGCTTTAATCTGTGATGAATACCACGTGCACATACACATACACACATCTGGATAAGTAAGCATCCCTCATCAATCATCAGTTCACTACTAGATACTACGAATACTAGATGGGTATAAAGCTACTAGATACTACGAATACTAGATGGGTATAAAGCTAAATGCTAATCGTGCTACGTAGAACGAGCTACAGGGGATTTCAGCATCACTGAGGTAAGGTAATGTGGTTTCCTGCAGAGAGAGCGTAGCCCCTTTGTTACCAACTGCCACACAAAAGCCAGTTTGAGCATGTGGCGAAGACAAGGAGCTCATCTGAAAGGTCAGCGTAGCGAAGAGGCGGGGCTAATATGACCGAGCGGTTACGTAACGCTACGCAACCTCCGCTGACCGGGCTGCAGAGACACAGTGACACACACGTTGTTGTTGTGGTAGCAGCGCGCTAAGAGAGCTGCCAACACGCTGTGGAAAATACACCTTTCAAATGGAGTCAAGACTGAGGTGAGAGGTGAGACTGGCAGCTGTGTTGGCTGGAGTGGGCTAACACACACACACACACACACACACACACACACATACATAAACACACACACGCGCACATGCACAGAAGCACACACTCACTGGTTCTCACTGCTTTAAAGACATGTTCAGTCTTGCATGCTCCCTGAGGACACTTCCTCACGTCATACATGACCAGCCACACGTGAGCTGCAGAGTGATGCTGAGAGGAAAGAGGAGTGTGTGTGTGGTGTTTAAGCCCCGCCCCCCCCCCCAAACTCCTACACACACCTCCCCTACTATCAAGCACAACTCTCAGCAGCTGCCTGGTCTGTGCTCGGGTAGTCTGGCCTACAGGAAGCGGGTAATTGGCATAGCCTCCTCCTTTTCCGCTTCCTTTGAGTTACTTTTTTCAAAACCCCCAACAGCAACGTAGCCAACTAGCTGTAGAGATGAAGTGATGAAGGCCACGTCCACACTAAGCCGTTTAAATTTGAAAACGCATATTTATCTCTCTACTTTGTCTTTCCGTCCACACCGCGCCGACGTTTCCCGCCTCCAAACCCGCCTGGACGACGAACACGAGAGACCGTTTGAAAACGACGACGTTCAACCCGAGTGGAAGACAGTGTGCACTTCTGGTGGTTTAGTGTGGACACTGAGCTTAGGCACGAAAACACCGTTAGGGCTGAAACGGCTTAGTGTGGATGTAGCCTAAAACACAACTTTGAAGAAGAATTGGATGTTGCAAAACAACAGGCCTGTGCAAAAAATAAATAAATAAACAAATAAATAAATAAACTTGTTGTAACTTGTGAGCCATGCAAGGTCCACCAACAGCCTCTGATGACGAGTTCTTCAGCGTGCAGACCTGTTCCTGTACTGCCACAGGGCACTTTGTTAATGCCTAACTGCAGTCACACTCACACACAGACGCCCATACACACTAACAGAGCCGGGTCATGGACAGTTACCAATAGCTGCATGTGAAATCCAGGACAGAGTGCTGAGGCACCACCTATTGCCTCTGTCAGACCCGGCCTCCCTGTTACATAAGCACTTATCAGCTAGGCTTGTCCCTGGATGCATGTTCTGCTCATTCTGCATGAAACAGTGTGTGTGTGTGTGTGTGTGTGTGTGTGTGTGTGTGTGTGTGTGTGTGCGCAGGTGTGGGAGAGTGATAGCCTAACCCCATGACTGTCAAAGAGCGTCCTGCTCAATGCATTTTGTACGTTTGCATGGATGTGCATGTGTGTGTGTGTGTGCAGTAAACGTCCCAAAAATGATATGAAGCCATGGGAGCAGAAACCTACCATGCACACAAAACATCAGACACACCAAAGCTAGTCTGTCACACTGATAGATCCACTGGCCTGGCAAGGGAGATGAGGTCAAAGGGGAAACTATTAGGGTGGCAGCCTGATCAATACGGACACATACAGCGGTAGTCTGCTGCAGCTAGCTAACCGCATGATCACTGAACAACGCTCTCGCTCTCGCGTCTGTCGAGTGATTGGGCAATCCTCGCGCTAATCTGGAGCGTTTGCTCTCCCAGGCATATTTCAGAACTATTCTGGACGGAACACCAAACATGTGGTCAGTTGACCAGCACGCCCCCACACCATTCATGCCCAAACCACAGTACAGTTGTAGCCAGAGGGCGAATTCCATTTCTATTCAAGAGTTTGTTCAGGAACACAGGTTTAAATTTGAGGGCGAAAATTTCCTAGATCAAAAATTATTTTCATCTGCGAAATTCCGTGCCGGATCGGTTGTCTGGCATCTATAATGTCGGATAGAAACACGAACCATAAGCACAGAAATACGTCTGACAGTCAACAATCTCCTCCAAAATCCTACGGGGCTGATTACACATCTGCTCAGACCTCATGTTCAGACGCCAAGGCAAAGTCTGCGTCAAACATCCAATCGCTGCATGGTTTGGAGGTTAGTCTTCATTCACTCAACAGCAAGGAGAGCAGCAGTCTAGGAACAAGCCCTAAGATGAAGACATAACACGGAGAAAAGCATTTAGAGGCCGATGCCCGTAAAGGTCATGACCCTCTCGGTACCTGTTTCTGGGGACAGGGATGTGGGAGGATGGGAGGGGCTGCCTCTCTGCAGGGGGTACATGCTGCCCTTGTGCTGCCTGGAAACCATTGGCCAGCTCCGCCTGTTTCCCTGGGTTCCTGATGTCCAAGTGCATGAGCCCGCCTGGCAACTGCCCGTTTATGCCTGGGCAGTGAGTGGGACTGGCCCTCTTCAGGACCCCGGTGGACCCCGTGTCTCTCTGGTCCCCCAGGCCAACACAGCCAGTCTATACAAAAAATTAAAAAGGCATAAGGCATAAGTCAACCCATCCAGGCCGTTATCAGCATGCAGATGTCAACAACATGATGTCCAGCGGTTGGAAGAAGTTAATCATTTTGCCAGCAGCTTCAATGGAGTGTTTTCAAATAACAACAAGCATTCAGGAAGCGGTGAGTCTGGCCGGAGACATGTTCTGTGTGTGTGGAGGTTTTCAGAGGGAGGGGAGTTTATAAGAGCTATAAAAAGTAGATGTATTTGTATGACTTTTGTCTTTTTGCCAGATTGTGCATCGAAATTTCTAATTTAATTGGTTAAAAATGAGGAATTTAGCGGCAAAGCAACATGACTATTGAGTGTTAAGCCATGCATCTTGCAAGAGCATTGGAGAAAAAACAACTCCTTTTTTTTTTTAAACTTTCGTCCTCCCCCTCAGAGCCCTGAGCTTTTAGATACCTCCTCCTCCTCCAGTCTGTGGGGGAGGGGAGCGGCTACTAGTTGGAATCCCTGCCCCCCTTTTCTATAAACTTTGCACTTAGTAGGAGCCGCCATTAAAGCACTTCGTATTTGACATATTACTTGCAAACGAGCGTTGACAGCAAATGGTGGATTACTAACACTTCAAAAAATAACCGTTTCATGCACAACACATAGTCTCGATGTGGCACCACAACAGCGTATGTCAAATGTAAAAAAGTAATAACAGCGTGTATAAGCGGTAGGCTGTGCAAGGGTTCATTATAGCGCGTAATGACAGGTCAGTTACAAGCTTCATACGATGTGTCTAGTAGGCGTATACCCGGTTGACGGAATCGTGCGTACACGCTAAGTACGGACAAATGACACTTACTTTTCCCATGTCGTGCAATATTCCTCCTCCCGGAGACAACACGCTTCCCCTGGGAAAGGTTTTGTCGCGTGCACCTTCCGCCACAGAGCCGCCGTCCACCACGAACGTGTAGAGGACAGACCCCACGGCGGGGCCGCTTCTGCACGCCGGCATGGAACCGCTCTCCGCCGTGGGGACCCGGGTGTCGCAGACCACGGCGCTGTCTGCACGGTAGTTAAAATCCGCAATACCGAACCTTATCCCGACCGACGACTTGTCCAAAACACGTTTGGAATCCATATTCAAGCAGGGCGAGTGGGGACTAAAGAAAGAAGACCAGCTTTCTATAGATTTTAGTGCAAATTGCTGGGATTAGATACATTTATCAGGATTGTCGCGAGTTGATAGGTACTGTCCGTGTCTTGACTTCTATTCTAGTCTACATAGAAAGTTTTCCTCCGCCACCACCACCCAGGATATCCAAAAAGCCGCCCGGTCAAGAGGATAAAAGATTGTTTTGCCTCTTTCCTCCAAAAGAATGCCACGCCCCCTCCAATTCACTCCTATTGGTCCTCGCAGTACATAAACATTCCACTTTGGCACGCGTCCATCGCGATAGTCACGCTGATTGGACAGCCGCAGCGTGTCAGTCATTTTTTTCTCCAAGTAATGTGGGGGGTGTGTCCTCCCGGTTTACCGGCCGGTGTCTGTCGACGACGAAGAGCCGGCGAGGAGAGAAAAACAGCTCGAGGCCTCAGCCTGCGAACTGCGCAGTTACGTTTTCGACAGTTTACATCTGTCACATTCTGTTTTCTCGCCTTTAAACATTCGAGGCTGTTTAGCGATCACGTGAATATTCACCTTGTTTTTTCCTCGGTTAAAAGTGTGTCTGTTTAATGAGTATTGTAAATGTTTTACCCTCACCATATGGTCTCATGGTTGACCTACAGTTGTAAAACAGTTATTAAACAAACGGATACTTCCCGTCCTCAGCTCTGATTGGCTGAGACACATAGTACAATATCTGATAAATGCACACCTGTGATCACAACAGTTTTATGTATATGTATTTATTAAATATTAATTCAGAAATCACCTCTGATACTGTATGTGTCTTAATATCCACTTTGTTTAGTTATTGTTCAATAATTAAATAACTTGATGTGAGGATAACATTTCATTATTATAGCGCAATTTCTATTAAAAGTAAAAGATCTATTGCACATTTGTGTTGTCTCTTATTTCAGTGTTACATTACCCTGCTTACCCTAACTAGCTGTTCTAAATCACAGGTAAGCAGCCTCTCTTGGATTTTACATTTGTGCATTTTGTGCAAGCTGCAAAGTTACAGAGAGGCTACACGTTGTTTCTTGTAGCTATAACATGTTATAACACCATGCAAGCAGAGGAGGCATAACTTTGACCCTATTTAGTTTCAATTACATCTGCAGCCTGTCATGAAATCTTATGCAACACAATGTCTAAAAGGGACAGATGAACACACACGTTTTGATGTGCCACTTTATTAGAAAAGTAAAAACTCACTTTGATATTTTATGAAGGTTAATATAAAACATTACAATCTTTTGCATATCTGCACTGTCACACTATATTTTATAATATTTATTCTTTTTAAACTAAACCCTGTGCTTGAACATACAACATTGGCTACAACTGTCAGAGCAGTATTGGCCCATAATTATAAGACAATAACAAACAGTATCTGCATCTGCATGGAACGCCTGAAACATTTTGCATCCACAAATTACAATGTGTCTGTGATAACCATCTTTTTTTTTTTTCACCAAATATACTGTATACTGTATGTTACATTGGAACAACATCAGAACAGCAACGGACTATTTTACACATTTATATCATCATACTGTATTTATGTGTGCAATTAACATCTGCCTCGGTCAGTGTATTACAGTGTCCAACAAAGTATATTAGATCAATGCTTTTCCAGAAAGAAAACGTGACACATAAAGTGACAGCCAAAGAAAAAGGATCGAGTGTGGTAGCAATTTCCAGCCGGCATTGTCTGCGGGAAGCCTCAACCCCGAGCTTGTTAAGCGCCTCAGCTGTTCGCCATTTCTCATATCAGACAGTAGTTGAGCCGTTGGTGCGTTGCTGATATCAGACTGGGGTTGGCCTGACCCACAGCCTCCGTCCCCCTCCTCCCCCTCCACCCCCACGTTACTCCCCCAGGCCCTCAGATCTGGACATCAAAGGCCCCTCCCAGCAGAGCGAGCGAGGGAGAGGAGCAGGAGAGAGAGAGAGAGAGAGAGGTCTGACTGGTTATTTGAGAATGAGCAGAACTGGGGGAGGGCTGACCAAGTAGAAGCAATATGTGCTTCCTCCCCCAAACTGGCAACCGGCATGGCTCAAGGTTGCAGCATGTGTGTGTGTGTGTGTGTACACGTGTTTGTGTTTGTGCACACACACACACATGTATATGGGGAGGAGGAGGGGGGTCCGGAGGGTCCTTGTCCGGTTGCAGTGATCCTCGTCCAGCTTTATACTGGCTGCTCTTCTCCTCCCTCCCTCCCCCACCTCTCTCTCCCCGCAAGAGCAGAGGATAAACAACACTCTACCCTCAACCCCCAGCGGCTTCTCTCTCTCTCTCTCTCTCTCTCTCTCTCTCTCTCTCTCTCGCTCTCTCTCTCTCACTCTCTCCAAGTTGTTGCTTTGGAAAACTGAATGATGCTTTGCATCTCATGGCAAAACAATAAAACAGAATAGATTAACAACAAGAGATCAATTATGTACCACAATATTTCTATTTTCATTTCCATATATCAAAGCATGCAGTTTTTTATCAAGCAGGAAAAATTGCACCGACAACATAAAAGTACTGTTTTCATGGCAGTGGCATGAGCTATTCAAACAATGGCATTGTCAGTAGGTAAGAAAAAATAAACAGTGCATTAAGAAAATACAGAGTGCATTTCGATATGTTTTTACATACTTTGACTCCACAGTACCGTTACACCTCATGGAGCTGATCTCTCTAACCCTTGTGTTGCTCCACGGGTGCTCTGGCGTCTCACCACTGACATCATTCTAATGCGTTTGTGTCCCTCTTCACCTCTTACTGTTGCACCCCTTTATTAAGCCTCTAATGTTGTGTTTTCTTCCTCCGTTCTTTCTTTTTTAATGTTCCCCAAAGCTACATGGGAAAGAAATTGTTTACAATGGAACAGAATTGAGAGCCGAGGCTGAAGGAGAGGGAGGGGAGGGGAGAGGGTGAGGGGAGGGGAGAGGGGGAGAGGGAGAGGGGGAGAGGGGCAGCCTTCCAAAGGACGCTGCTGCTGATTTTTATGCCCAGCACTTTATTTTCCTTGGACTCCAAGCCTGCTATTGCTTTCCCAACCAGCAGACATCAGCCCGAACCAGGACTGTGCTCAGATGCCCTTTACTACACGTTACTGTGCAATTCAGCCATCGGTCATTCCTACAGATGTCCAGTGCAATATGTCCGTGGTCATGAAATCAAATGTTTACCGTGGCCAATAGAGATGATACATGAACTGCAGGACGAGGCATCCCGTGTTCATGTGGATACTTTTCCGCTTCGTCTCTGTAAATAAAGCTTCTATTCTCCTCCCCTTTTCCTCTAGTAAAGCCGGACTAAAGGTCTTGCATTGTGAAATCTGTCGCCCCTATCACTCTGTGGAAATTCCTCCACAGCCCACCCCATGCCCCTGGCCTGATTTGCCCTACGTAACTCTGCCAAGTATGTGTGTGTGTGTGTGTGTGTGTGTGTGTGTTGTGGCGCGGGGGTGGAGGTGTGTGTGTGTGTGTGTGTGTGTGTGTGTTGGGGGGGTTTGTCATCATCCCTCATGTTTACCAAAGTTGACATTGATTTGTTAACTCAACGTAGAAGTCATCTAATGAGTCCATTGTGGAGCCACATCAGTTATCATGAGAGTTGCATACTGATAACTGCTAGTAATTACAGGGTAGTGAGATGGTGAGTTGGCAGCCGAGCACATGGGTGGAATTAGGACAGGAGCTTTTCATTTAGGTCCTATTGTGTAAAGCAAAACTATAACAGGCTCGTGCTACAAGGAAGCAGCAGGACGATGTCTGCCCGGCAACAGGCCAGAGCAGAGAACCTGTTTCAGATGTTTGCTTAAGGAGAGCTAAGCAAAGCAAATCTCTGTGACATCCATCTGCTTATATTACATAAGCTCCCCCTTAAAGAGGCGTATGCATATGTGTGTGTGTGTGTGTGTGTGTGTGTGTGTGTGTGTGTATATATATG
>JAXDDW010000001.1:22787500-22790000 GCA_034670385.1 Hoplostethus mediterraneus
TCCTTCATTACCCTTCTAATTTCCTTCTCTATGGATGTGATAACAAGTATATCTTTTACCTTTCTGAACTTCTGTATGGACGCGTACTCGGCCACGGAGTGGGTGGAGGGCAGAGGGGACCTGTTGACCCCGTTGACCCCGTTGACCCCGTTACCTCTTCCTCTCATGGCTCCGTTAACAGTCCCGTTCCCTCTGCCGCCCTGAGAAAAGACACACACACACACACACACACACACACACACGCGCACACACACACACTTCTTCACTTTTTTTGTATGACCCAAGTCAGTAACCCGTCACCAACATCACATCATGATTAGGTGTGCTTGTTTTGGATCTGGGTGTACGTACGTTCCCGTGCCCGTTGCCGTTGCGGGCCCCGCTGGCCGGTGCAGACGGGCTCTGGGCGGCCCTGACGGGGGCCGGGGTGCTGGCTGACGTGGGCGGGGGGGGCGGGGGGCACCCTGGGGTCCGCCTCGCCTTCCCGGACACCCACGCTCTCGTACAGCCCGTCATCCAGGCAGCGGATGGGGGTGGGGTTGTTGCGTAGGCCCACCTCGGTGTAGGTGTGGTCCCTGGCCTCCCCTCCTCCTCCTAATCCTCCTCCTCCACCTCCTCCTCCTCCTCCTCCTCCACCTCCTCCACCTCCTCCTCCTTCCTCCCCTCCTCCCCCCTGGCCAGGCCCCGGAGGGCTGGTGGGGATCTGGGGAAGCTGGCGTCCGTGCGAGGGCCTCAGGTCCGTCTGGGAGCGCCGGCTGTGGAGGAGCAGGAGGTCCATGCTGGCCGGACGGTTCTTAGGAACACCTGGAGAGAGACGGGGGAGGACGGGGGAGGACGGGGGGAGGACGGGGGAGGACGGTCACGTCAGGTGAGAGTGCACGATCCTGTTGCTTGCTGAATATGAACTGTCACTCGTTTCCTTACTGTTTCCGTTGCAGGGCAAGCGGTTGATCTCGTGCAGCCGGGTGTCAGATTTACTCATGGAGTTGAGTTTAGGATGCCGGAGCGTACCCTGCTGTACATACGCACATGTCAATACAGGCTGACAACGTATCCCACACGTGCACACACACACACACACACACACACACACATGTGGGTGGACCACAAGCAGGGAAGGACGGGTACGAGGAAGGACAGGGAGGGAGTACAGATGAAAGCATGTCTCACCATATTCACAGACGTCCCCTTCTCTCCGGCCGGGGGGTGCTTGCTCTTGCTTTTTCTGAGGATGACACATGGTCAAAGTTAGGAAGGTCAGGGAGAGGACACACACACACACACACACACACACACACACACACACACTCACAGAAGATAGATACTATCAGCGTCCAGCTCTGGTGAGGGCACAGGAGATCTTGCTTGGATAACAGCGTGACTCAGTTCGTTGCTGAAGCTGAGGATGTCCTTTAATGTCCTTCATAACATCACCATGCAAAATATAAATTCCTGTTCACTTCCTTATTACGAACCCCCTCGTGTTTATTTACCATCCTCCAGCCTTTACACTGAAAAAAAAAATCCTTCATGGCGGCAAATGTTTCTACAGCGGAGCGATGCGTCATCCCGGCTCCCTGGAGACGCTTGTAACTATAGGACCTGTTGATATGGTGAGGCTGCCATGAGACTATAGGACCTGTTGATATGGTGAGGCTGCCATGAGACTATAGGACCTGTTGATATGGTGAGGCTGCCATGAGACTATAGGACCTGTTGATATGGTGAGGCTGTGATGAGACTATAGGACCTGTTGATATGGTGAGGCTGCCATGAGACTATAGGACCTGTTGATATGGTGAGGCTGCCATGAGATGGGAGGCGGGGAGAGACCAGCTCCTGGGCGCTGGTGTCGATGTGACGACCCCATCGCTTTTCGTTCTACCGCTCATCACTTCTGCATCACAGACAGCAAGATCTTAACGCTGCGTTGAAAGAGGAAGGATGAATCTGATTCGGAACCAGTTGCAGGATTCAGCTCAAATCACACTGGTGTCAAATCAAGTTCGGTTACACGAGTTGCTTGAAAAACAACTGCACACACGTGCGAGGCAGCATCGTCAACCGTCTCAGGTCATCTGCTGTCTCCTCTCGTGTCCTACTGGTACAAACATGAGGCCCTCACTCCCCGAGGGAACCATGAGAAGGAGAGCAGCGCTCCCCCAGGACAGGCTCGATCATAACAGGTAGGATGGTGTCAGGCATGGAGGCATGGAGGGTTTCAGGCTCGGCTCCTACGAGGTATTGGTTTCTACTGCTTGGCTTCTGAGGGAATTTTTGAAGCAAATTTAACAAGAAATTTGTGAATCAATAGACGCGGCGCTGTCCGACTTGTACACGTCAAAGTGGATTTGAACCGGTGAGCGGCTGAGCAGCAGTCGGTCCCTCCACCACACCGACCTCCAGCAGGGAAACTACATCTGATTCTTTAGATCTTAACATTGTGCGGTTTTTATTTCCACGACAGGAGCTGGCTTGACATTTCTCTACATCCTTATCT
>JAXDDW010000001.1:22795000-22797500 GCA_034670385.1 Hoplostethus mediterraneus
GCTGCTGCTCGTGGTGATGGTAGCGGTGGTGATAATGAGGTCAGACTGAGCGGATGCAGGCATCAGAGCTGGTGGAGCAGCGAGGTGCAGCGGTGCAGCGCAACCACAGGGTGGAAGGTTTCCTCTGCCTGTCTGAGATCTTGGGGCGATGTGGCACGCGCGCGCACACACACACACACACACACACGCACACACACACACACACACACACACACACACACACACTTCAAGACAGTGTCGAGTCGCAAATTCATCTGTAATCTTTGGATTGTACAATCAAGCCAACGTACTTTTAAAACATGTTTTTTTACAGTTCCATTTTGGTTGTATGATCTGAAGTTAAAATCATGTTTAAGAGAATATTGGTTCATCTGAGCTTTGTGCTGCTAACAGCAGAACTGACTGGCAGCCACAGCCGACTTCCTCTCCTACAGTACCACACGACCCTGCTAGGTAGAGACTGAGCAGCATATATGTCAAGTGTCTTTAAGCAGCAATTTACTTCTTCAGGATTTCGTAGGTGACTCTCCCAGACACCTACAATGAAAGAGATCACTCTTGTACACTGAACGGTTCTCTACGGTTCTCTACGGTTCTCTACGGTTCTCTTGTCTACACTATTATTGACTCTACCTTATTGAAAAGTTGTTCAAGTGAATGAGCGTTACCACACTGGAAGCAGGGAACCAGAAGGAGTCAAAACAGTGACGGCTGTCTATCCATCTATCTATCTATCTATCTATCTATCTATCTATCTATCTATCTATCTATCTATCTATCTATCTATCTATCTATCTATCTATCTATCTATCTATCTATCTATCTATCTATCTATCTATCTATCTATCTATCTATCTATCTATCCATCCATCCATCCATCCATCCATCCATCCATCCATCCATCCATCCATCCATCCATCTATCTATCTATCTATCTATCTATCTATCTATCTATCTATCTATCTATCTATCTATCTATCTATCTATCTATCTAAAGTATGAGTCCTTTATTCCTAGGTTTAGTGTGTCTGCCAGCATGATGGCTAGACTGAGCACACTCTTCATCCCAGTGTAGTGTATGAGTGTATTACAGTATTACAGTATTACAGTATATGAGTAAGTACAGTGTTTCTCCCAGGAGTGAATTTAACCAACTTTTCCCCAAAAGCTCCGATGTAACGAGCATCACTCATGTTAGCAAGGAGCAAGTCTCTCCCCAGTCTTACATAATAGATGGATCAATTATTGATCAAGCCAGTTGAAAGCCAGAGTCTGAATCAGCTGAAGGGTAGTACTTCTACCACAGACGTATACGGTCGTTTTTTCAACTTTGTTAACACGGACAATCTGGTCCATCAACATGATCTCCAAGAGTTTCAGGGTGCCATGAGGTGAAGGTTGGGCGGCACACACACACACACACACACACACACACACACACACACACACACACACACACACACACACACACACACACACACACACAGCTAAACAATCACGTGGACGATAACAATAAATACTATGAGTGCCCATTTAATTGTGTCCATTGGCAGAGAGCCTGATTACAGTTACTTTTCAGGGATTACAGTTACATTTTGGATTGTATTATGAATTGTTGTGGGTTGTAGCATTTTTGGAAGTTAAAATAATGCACAAAAAATATAGCAGAATATCTGACTTCCTTCCCTATAGTACCAGAAGACCCCACCAGGAGTAAGCTGAGCAGCTGAGCACATGTGAAGTGGGAATCATCCCGGTGTTCATCCCGGTGTCTTCACAGCTCAGCTGCACCTGCTGCTGCTGCAGGATTCTCCCCTGCATGCCCAGGTCTGCCCGTGGTGATCACGTAATGGTACCTGAACCTCCCCAAAAGCCGCTTTTCCCTCTTCACATTGGATTAACAGAGCCGGCCTCCGTGCAATTTTCCTAATTGCAGCCGGAGCTTGACAAGGCTGATGTGTTCCCGTCATGTTCCTGAGCTGCTTCACTCTCCGCCATCACATTAGTTCAAATCCAGCTAAGTGATTATTATCAGACTGCAACAATGGAGCGTATCCCCAGATATGAGGATGCCTTGTGTGTGTGGATGTGTGTGTGTGTGTGTGTATGGAGGAGTGTAAATTACTACAGTTGCCCAATAAGTACCTTAAATAAATAAGCACATTCCCTTTCACATGCTTCAATTCATGCACGCAACAGCTCTGGGCTAACAATCCTCATCAAGCGATAGGAGTGGGCGATATGACTAAAAATCAATATTGTAATTATTTCAAACTTTTACCTCGATTATGATTAATGAACGATTATTTTATTTGTTTTGTTTTAATTTGAAATTTGTTTTATTTTGAAATGGACCGGATGCTCTATGCTGTTCCTGTGTCTGACTTCCTGTCCGGCTTGACACATTCGACCGGTCCAAACCTGTCTGAACACGTTACTGGACGGGGCGGAGGGACGTGACTGAATACCACGTAGTATTTTTTAAGGGGACAGTTCATGA
>JAXDDW010000001.1:22802500-22832500 GCA_034670385.1 Hoplostethus mediterraneus
TGGCATACATTTAAGAGGTTTCAGTTGTTTTTGTTCAATTGGCCATTAAAATACCCATAAAACGAATGAAATATATACAAAGTCATCATTATGCTCTATAAACCAGAATAGAGCATCATAAGAGATTTACCTCATTTTCCTTACAAAAAACAAGCTAGGCCTATTTCACTGTCAATGTCACACAATCATGTTCCTTCACAGAAGAAGCCACATTACTTGTGTAATCATTGTCAGGTGTGATGGTGGTTAAATTGATGGTGATGCAAGAGTCTTAGGACACAGCTGTGTGATTCTTTTGAATTGCTGCAAAAGGTGACATACCAAATATTAAAGTTAAAAGTGGATAAAAACAGTAGGACTCACTTCATCTGATATGTGTTGTGCTCAGAGCAACCATCTGCATGTTTCATGAACATTATGAAATGAAATCATGTTTTGGAGGCAAGAAAAGGTCAATATTTTCAGATCTGTCAGGTGTTCTAACAATTTTGGCCACCACTGTATGTGACAAATAAACGTCTTGAATCTTGAATCTTGAATCACTCATACTGTACTACACACGTCATACTTATACCATGTTGTACAGTACATCGATCTGTATCACATCTGTATCACGTTCACTATTTCACGCAGACTCGCCGCTATTTACTCATCCCTACTGTTAATGTAATAAAGTAGACTTCAGGAACGGCGCTGCTGTGAAGGGCGTCGGCTTGCTCTTCCTCTGGCGAAGGATCTGTCAAACTGCAGTGCAGCTCTGAGGATTCGCCTGTCAGATTTGGCCTTATTTGTCAGTTTTCTGTGATTCTGCTCCCTCAGCTTTGTCATGCCACCGGTCTGATTGCTTCAGAGGCTCCTGGGAGAGGAAACGCCGGGCCTCGCAGCTGATTTACATCAGGTCAGTCTTTACTGAGACACATTTCTTCCGCTCTTCCAATAAGACTAGTTACGAGGATGTAAACAGCTATGGTGATCTCCGGAGGTGTTGCTGTCACCATCAAACTCGGCTGTAAAAATAGGTCTCACGCGTCACATGGCAGGAGTAGATATATAAGCATAGGCATTTTTTTGCCTCCTTGATAAAATTGTTGGTCCTTTTAAGGGGAAATTGTATTGAACTATTAAATATAACACAGCACATTGGCAACTCAACAGTCTCATAAATAGAGTATCAAAGGCATTTCTCCTGCTTCAGACTGCATGTCGGTTGTTTTGTGATCAAAAAGCGCTCCAGTTTCCTGCCCAGAACAGAGTGAAGACTCATTCCGGTCGTAGGCTCCCACGACTCACCTACGATCCCCCACGGGGGGCAGTAGTTGCATTCATGTGTGAATCTTTGACAACTCAAAGAAAAAAAAGGTGGAAAAAAAGGGTACCCCCGATTATCAGGGGGCATTTTTTTGCCCCCTCAGTTTTAATTTCAAGGGAATTTTCCGAACTTTCCGAGGTATTTCTGCTCCGAGCTGCTGTTCATTTCTGACCCTGATGTGTAGAATAAAAATAAGAATCTCACATTTCACAAACACAGTCTGACATGTCAAGATGACTTCATGATTAGAGCAGAATGTAATGTACTCCTGTTCACATACAAACAAATACAGATAGAAGTCACACACACACACACACACACACGCACACACGCACACACGCGCACACACACACACGTGTAGACCTAGATGCCAGTGCCAGTTCGCAGGTCTCGGGTGGCGAGTGATGTTTTCACACTTGTGTGGGGAGATTGCTATTTCTGCACAGAGCCAGATAACTCAATTATTCATCACGGATGCCGGGTGCACTCACTTTACCTCTATACGAGCGAGGGGTGGGTGTGTCTGGCTCTGAGTGTGTGTGTGTGTGTGTGTGCATGTGTGCGTGTTAGTGTGTGTGTGTGTGTATTTGCCTGCCAGAAGACCTCTAAGAGAAGATGAACCACTGACATGCCACACCACGCAGTCGGAGAGGAGAGAGGCAGGAGAGGGAGCTGTCATAAACATGACAACCAAAGAGATATGAAGCGGGAGGTGAGGATCAAAGAGCAGAATGAGAAGAAAGAGGAAGAGGGAAGGAATTAGTTCCCTTATCTTCTCTGTAAGCCAACTGTGTACCTTTCAATCCTCTCTGCTCGATACAGAGTTGCAAAGAAACTTGCTGTTAAAACTGAACCTCGCCTACACTGGTGTGTGTCTCCCTGTGGAAGAGGCGTTTCAAGCACACGATGCAGTCTATAGTCTTAGAGTCTGTTGTCCTTGACACCATACCTGCTTTCTTTTGCTCTAGTCAACCTCTTCCCAAACATACATCTAGGGGTGGGCGATATGACTAAAAATCAATATCAATAACTTTTACCTCGATTACGATTAATGAACGATTATTTTATTTGTTTTGTTTTATTTTGAAATTTGTTTTATTTTGAAATTGACCAAATGCTTTATGCCGTTCCTGTGTCTGACTTCCTGTCCGGCTTGACACATTCGCTCGCGGCTCGCCAAAAACGACCGGTCCAAACCTGTCTGAACACGGAGGGACGTGACTGAATACCACGTAGTATTTTTTAAGGGGACAGTTCATGAACGCAGTATTGGGGAAAGTATTTGGCCCGTTCATTCACGGGAAAGTGATGTTACGTCTGATGCGCACGCACACACACACACACACACACACACACACACACACACACACACTCACACTGGTTGCTTTGCTAACTGGCGCTTCTAGACGTTCCTCGTTCTTGTCGCCTAAATAACAATTGAAATGAACGATTTTGAAAATTTGCCACGATGACATCATTAAATCAGCGATTACGATTATAAACATGATTATCGCCCAGCCCTAACATACATCACACACTCTCTTTTCTTTTAATTACCTTTTGGCAATTTCCTTTTTTATTAGTAATTACTACACAGTGGAAAGACAGAAGAGATGGGCGAGGGAATGAGGATGACATGGCACAGAGGTTGTGACCTAGATCCCAACCCGCAGCACGTCGGGGGTATGGGTGTCGGGTACGTGGGCGAAGCCGCAGACCTGCAGTACGATGCTCAGCGCGTGATGCCATGTGTCCACTAACAGCTGCTGAGCGCTGCCCCGAGAGACCATTTATCACCCCTGACACCATATGGACTCCTAGGAAGTCCTGAGCAAACACACACACACACACACACACACACACACACACTGAAAACACACATAGCCTACATACACAGAACAAACACACACACACGCAAACAATTTAAACCCAGTTTCAGCACATGCCTACAAGCGTACACACACACACACACACACACAAATACACAGAAAATGTGAATGTAGACTACACATATTCCTATACAGTGGTGGCCAAAATTATTAGAACACTTGGCATATTTAAGAGGTTTCAGTTGTTTTTGTTCAATTGGCCATTAAAATACCCATAAAACGAATGAAATATATACAAAGTCATCATTATGCTCTATAAACCAGAATAGAGCCATCATAAGGAGATTTACGTCATTTTCCTTACAAAAAACAAGCTAGGCCTATTTCACTGTCAATGTCACACAATCATGTTCCTTCACAGAAGAAGCCAAATTACTTGTGTAATCATTGTCAGGTGTGATGGTGGTTAAATTGATGGTGATGCAAGAGTCTTAGGACACAGCTGTGTGATTCTTTTGAATTGCTGCAAAAGGTGACATACCAAATATTCAAGTTAAAAGTGGATAAAAACAGTAGGACTCACTTCATCTGATATTTGTTGTGCTCAGAGCAACCATCTGCATGTTTCATGAACATTATGAAATGAAATCATGTTTTGGAGGCAAGAAAAGGTCAATATTTTCAGATCTGTCAGGTGTTCTAACAATTTTGGCCACCACTGTATATATATTCCTATCCCTGCACATTTATTCCACACTAAATCTCTACATCAGACCAACACACACATATAGGACAGAGGCGTAGCTGTGTGTCGAAGGCGGCCGGTCGCTGCCATTATTTCCCCGAGGACGATTCCTGAGAGGCACCGGAGCAGTAAGAGCTGTAATACACGCCGACAGCATCCATGCAACCGTTTACCACAGCACACACTAGCCCAACGGCTCTTTTCAGCAGCATTTACCCCCTTCGAAACACACACACACACACACACACACACACACACACACACACACACACATGCACCGAAGCTGTCTGACAGATCACACAAACTCACACAGAAATCTCACACTAATTCAGACACACTCCCCTCCACTTTAATCTGCAGGGCAGGCGGCATCTATGAGTGATGTAAGCTTTCCCCCAGGGGGGTTTCGCTGGATTGGGCCGCCACTAAATCTGATCATTGCTTTCTATGTCAGCAATTTACAATATAAATCCTTTTGTATGTGTGTTTGCAAGCAAGCGAACGAGGGAGAGAGAGAGAGAGAGAGAGAGGCGGTGAGAGGGGGAGTCAGAAGAGAGAGCGCACACCGTGGTGAGTGTATACTGTATGTTAGCAGTAGCACACTCGCTAGCACACCTCCACCCCCATAGTTTTGGGTGAGTCACTCTCTGCATCTGCAAGCTTGCAGGCAATCTCAGATGCCACGATATGCAACACACTGTGTCTGTCACTGTGTGTGTGTGTGTGTGTGTCTGGGTGTGCAAAATATCACCAGTCCAAATTGCACATGAGCACATAAGCTCTGACACGAGAAAAAAAAAAACCCCAAAGCGAGACATACCCGCAAACCATCACGCTACCGCCTCACCTCGCCCGCCCGACACTAAGCACCGTCAAGATGACTGTGTCTAATTCTCATGGCTATTGCATTTCCATTTGAAAGGTGGTTAGCGTCCATTGAGCGGCGTTATCGTGGCGGTGCAGACAGAGGACTGTGTTACTCCGCCCAGCCTCCCAGACGGGGAAGCCATCGATTTGATTCCGTCTTAAAAGCCAGGTCAGCCTCGACAATGGCAGCTTATGGAAAAGCCATTACCCAAGGTGAAGTCAGAGATGTTAACCCACATGCATGTTCGCTGTCTCTCCTCCACAGCACCACAGATGGAGAGGAGAGGAGCGTGGAGTATCCAGGCTCCTCTCTAGGTGAGTCACGCTGCCTTTCTATCCACTTCCTCTCCAAGGCCACCTACCTCACACCTCCACTCCAGCACAGCTAATACACTGCTGCTGCCAAGTTACTACGCCTGCTCATCCATTACGCTACTCACAAGACCTGACACCGTCGACAAGTCACAGATGACTAATTCAATCCCACTGAAAGGCTAAAATGTTACGTGATGTTTAAGCACTTCTTTAGAGGTTGGCACCGTACAAACGAGCTGAAGCCGCTGCACAGCAACGACGCTGGCAAAAAGTAAAAGACATCAAATTCAATATAGCGAAAGAGTCAGTTACACAGGCATAGGCGCCGATTTATGTTTTTGCCAGTGGGTGTTCAAATGAAGTGAATACCACCAAGGTGAAGATCGTCACAACATCACTTTTACTGCGCTTGCTTTAGTAATTACCGTGGTGCAGGCTACTGTCATCTGTCAACGTAGACACACACCCAAACCAAATGCAACACTGCTCTGCTACAAATTCATCCTGGTGGTGGATCCTCACTCTGACTGTCTTTACACTCGGTATCTCTCTCTGTTTTTGTAATTACAAATTTATACGTTTTTACCCGATCATCACCGTGTTTCACACTTGCTGTGTCGCTAGCTAGCAGCTACATGATGGAACAACGTTGGTTTAGCCGACTCTAACGTTACATTGGCAGTCGGCTACGTGGCCACGCCCCTTAACGTAGCCTGCACACACACAGAGCTGGAACACGTTTAATTGGATAATGCGATTTGTAGTTAAAACGTTCACTGATAATAATAAGTAATGATAGAATAAATAGATGCGTTTTTTTTTTTTTTAAATGCAGTTTTTTTAATACATTTATTCATTAATTTATTTTTGAATCGGCCTTCCCCGTGGGTGCTCAAGCTTTTCGTTGGGTGCTCGAGCACCGGAGCACCCACGTGATCGGTGTGTATGTAGACAGGAACTGCTGACTTCTTCGGTAATGCGTCTTTTTGATTTTCACAAGGGCAAAAACGACGGCAGCAAACGATTTAATTGGCGCTGCTGCTCAGTATGGGTGGCCGATAAATGACACTGTTAGTGTGTTGGACTAGGTGTTTGACTCGCTGTGGCCTTGCATGGTGGACGCCAGAGAGATCTGTGTGCACGACAGTGTTAATTGGGTTAATGTAGTGTAGGACTGCCAATTTTGTTAGAGTACAGTTCGGCTAATTGGGTTAGAAGAGATCCCATGACAGCTGCGACGCTGACAGCCCTTGCTTGCTATTGATCAGACGGATGGATGAAGGGGACCAAAACAACAGGTGCTTCCATAAAACGAGTGCAAATACATGCAAAGACACTCAATCGCATTCATACACACACACACACACAAGTGTCAGATTACACAGAGCTACATCAGATGAGCTCTGAGAGAGAGAGAGAGAGAGAGAGAGAGAGAGAGAGAGAGAGAGAGAGAGAGAGAGAAGAAGACGTATAGATCACATCAAATGAAAAGGAAGAAAAGAGTGATGATGGAAATATGATGGGTATTGAGGAAAATAGTGGAGAGAAGCTAAATAAATATAGATGTGTGTGTTTGCATGAGAGAGGAACTCACATGGGACCTCGGCTCGCTTTCATGTGGAGGTGAATACATAAATAACAAAATGAAATCATCAAAAACAGCCCAAAATAGTCCCAGCCCTTCTTTCATTATTACACGTGCACAATCTCACTTAGCTATCATAAGTACAGCGTTCTTCAAAGTTACGTGACTTGGCAACAGTTTGACAAATCACATCTGATCATCTGAAATCCCACTTCCTCAGGACTGGCATTGGGATGAGAGTCTTTCAGTGGATCAGTCGTCATTTTGATTAGAAATGTCATTTAGCCAATTTAGCCATAAAAAGCAAACGAGTGAATGATTGTAATCTGGTTGCGTCTCTTCAGACTTTGATATGCTGTTTGCTTCAGTAGTTATGATGCTATCGGATGCTCGCTCGGTGCAATCTGCAAAATGGCAGAAGGGAGAGAAGAAGAAAAAAACATTTCAGCGCCACTTGCGACACTTTTTCACTTCCTTGCTTATCACAACCGGCTGCCTCCTAAAATAGCTCAGTGTTCCTCTGAAGCTGGGCTCTTGACTTGATCAACACCAAGATAGACAGGTAGGCTACGCACCGCAAAAAGACAGTGCACAAACCACAGCATCCACACACACACACTCATTCACTCACACACACACACACGCACACACACGCACGCACGCACACACACACACACACACACACAGCCAGATCAGGAGATTCATAGTGTGTTTAAAAACCTTCCCAGCTATGTATGTGGTAGGAGTACCTCACACCTTTGATTGCTCCGATTTCTATATGAATGCAGCAACACATCATCTACCTTCAAGAAACGGTTCTTACAGTAAACGCTGACATTTATTTCACTTCTGATGAGCTCAACAACGTTGTACGTGACTCTCGGAGTAGAGATGTTCCAGTCCAACAGTTGCTGAATGTCAGAACTGAGGTCTAAACGGATTTTCCCCCAGCTGCTGACGTTTTCATTTAGCGGTGAACTCTTTCTTCCAAGCTGAAGACGGCCTCTGGAGTGGAGTCCAGCTGATGTGATCTCCCTTTCCTCTCTCTTATTAAGCAGCATCACTGAAGCCTGAGGATTCTCTTACCAAACCAATCAATACAGGATCTGGGCCGCCACGGTCCCCGGGGGGCACGCCGCTCCAGCCCTCTTTCTTCAGCGCCCACTGTCCTTACGGTCTCACTACTTCATAGTGGGTAGGCTACGGTGCACGCATCGGTGTGTATGTGTGTGTGTGTGTGTGTAGTTCCTGCAGATACCATCAAACGCTCTGCTGTCTCAAACCTCAGGAGGTGAAACAGGTGAAAATGGTCCTCCGAGGGAGAGCCGAGCGGCAAACCGCCCATTCATGAATAAATAACCATCCCAGTCAGCGTGAACGCCCCCAGTGTCCTCGCTCTCTTCCATCACTAACACCTGTGTGACTGCCAGAGGAATCAATAAGCAGCTACTGTTGCAAAGGTGAACTCACCCATCGATACACAACACGTTTACATCGGCTGACTGGGCCTCAACCAAGAAGGAACATTCATGGCTTATTCATGTTAATACCAGGATATCACAATGAATACAGACCTATTGAATGTAGGCAAACAAACATACACACACACACATGGTCAGTTGCCCATATTGTCCACATGGTTTAAAATACTAGGGATGTTCGTTCATGTTTTCTAGTCAAAAGGTTATTTTGTCTTGGTTGTAAGATATTCACTGACGAGGCTTTTCATAATAACCGCTGCACTTCATCACAGTGTCTCCATGTGCTGATGCAATAGTATCAGTGGTATTGGTAGTTTTGTTGACTAGCTGATGTGGCTGAGGTGGCTGAGTTCCAATGTAGTACCACAGATGAGAACTAGCTACTGCGCTCATGGAGGTTTCTTGCTATCCTGTGTGGTTGGAGGGAAACTAAGATGAAATATGCTGGGTAGATAGATAGATAGATAGACAGATAGATAGATAGATGGATAGATGGATAGATGGATGGATAGATAGACAGACAGACAGACAGACAGACAGACAGACAGACAGAAAGACAGATAGACAGATAGATAGATAGATGGATGGATAGATAGATAGATAGATAGATAGATAGATAGATAGATGATAGATGGATAGATACATGGATAGATAGATAGATGGATAGATACATGGATAGATAGATGCCTCCGGTTGTGATTGTCAAGAAGGGAGAAACTTCTTCTGTTGAATAAATTCAGAGGTTGACAAAGAGTCCTCGAGTCATGAATCATACTTGAGTCTATCTATTGAGGCTCAGGGGAGGTATACAGGGTAGGGTATGCAGATAGTTTCTCAACATCTACAAGGTTATTTTCAACATGGACTGAACAGTATGTACTGTGTTAAAGGTTTGTGGAGTCTCTCATGGGGTCGGTCTTCAGTATGGGCTCACACAAGCATTACATTCATGGAGATAGATCACACATGCATCATTTCTTCCACACTAGAGAAACCTTGGAAGTGAGAAGAAAGGGGCACAGGTGACAGTTTGTCACATGAGGCAATTAAAAAAAAACAACTGCAAATGCTGAAGATGTTTGGTTTAAATAATGGACATCCTTCAGCCACACAGAAAACTTTTCAAGGGTTTTCTTTTGGAAATATTTGAGTTCAGTGGTTTTTGCAACAAAGACATTGCCAATGAGGTAAGAGCTGAGGGTTGAACGAGTACTTCCTCAACGGAAACTTGATGTGAACCCGTTACAGATAAACAATTCACTTCACTCACCTACTGCTAAGACCCTTGATTGATTGCGAAACTTCTTCCGAAACAAGGTTGTAGGCGGTTTAAAGCAAACTGTTTTTGTGGCCGCTGGTGTGACGTAACTAAGTCAAATGGTTCTCTAAGTGCAAGTGGGTCCAAGTTGTAACGTTTCATTGCAGTGGGATCCTCATCTTCATATCGGTTTAGCTGATGAGGACCCATGGGTCTGAATTTGTTAATTCAACAGTACGCTAAGTAGTGCAGCGTGAATTTTAAGATTAATTTCTACTTGATGAAGCACCAAAACCTGGCACAAGGTTCAGGAGAGGAGGGATTTCTGTCTAAATGGTTGGTAATGGGATGGGAGCCGAGGATGCAGTCGATTACATGTGATAATGGAAGTGCAACATTCAGAACAAGCATATTAACTCCCATACCGACTGCCTCAGTGTTTCCAATATTGATGATGGGGAGTTGCCAACAAATGTATGCCTACATAAATCTCTGCTTATGCTTTGCTGCTATATTTATGGTCTGTGCTCTTGTATTACAGTCCATATTACCGTGTGCATGGACATGCGCTGTAATGCTACTACCAGCATAACAGTCTCGACGCTCGAGACACGAATCAATACTTATGGATTACAGTACTTCTACTCTAATGGACATTATACTGTAATACTGTTCCTAGCAAGAAATGTATTCAGTGCACATTGACTTTAATGATACCAAACCACTCAACAATCAATCATGATGATATAATTGTACGTTAGATGTAGGGAGCTTGACAGGATGTGTGCGGGGGCACTGTCGTAGTTTAGGCAATGACTGGTGTGAGTTTTGTGATGTCATCTGCTGTGGTGTGAATAAGATGGAGCTTGTCCTTTTTCTATATGCATGTAAACCCAGTAGTTCACCAATACACCTCCTCTCTTTCTTGAGCGTTGGTTGCTATGCGGTTCTCTTCATCTTTTAATGTTGCACTGTGGGTACTCGTCAACGCTCAGTTGACATAATAGACTTATAGGTTTTTCACACTTGAATATGTTAGCCCAGGGTTAACTTTAACCCTGGGTTATAATAGCCCTGGGTTAACTTATCTCACGTTTCACACTAGTTTTCTTTAACCCTGGGCTAACAATTGACCCCGGGTATTCAGCATTCAGGATTTCACACTGTAAGCTTGTAGACCCCGGGTTAACGTTTAATGCTAATGTTTAACTCACTGTTACATTCTAACCCCTGTTACATTCTAACCCTGTTCCATTCTAACCCTGTTCCATTCTAACCCCTGTTACATTCTAACCCTGTTACATTCTAACCTGTTACATTCTAACCCCTGTTACATTCTAACCCGTTACATTCTAACCCCTGTTCCATTCTAACCCTGTTCCATTCTAACCCCTGTTACATTCTAACCCTGTTACATTCTAACCTGTTACATTCTAACTCCTGTTACATTCTAACCCTGTTACATTCTAACCCGTTACATTCTAACACTGTTACATTCTAACCCTGTTCCATTCTAACCCCTGTTCCATTCTAACCCTGTTACATTCTAACCCTGTTACATTCTAACCCCTGTTCCATTCTAACCCTGTTCCATTCTAACCCTGTTCCATTCTAACCCCTGTTCCATTCTAACCCTGTTCCATTCTAACCCTGTTCCATTCTAACCCCTGTTACATTCTAACCCTGTAACATTATAACCCCTGTTACATTCTAACCCCACAACATTTCACACTATTGTTCTTAGCACCGCGTTTCGGGGGTTAGCACCACAAAAGCGGTGCTAACCCTGACTTCGTAGCAGGGTTTGTTAACCCGGTTAAAAGCTGTGTTAACCCTCTTTCAAAAATGCAAGTGTGAAACGCTGCTTAGCCCGGGGTTAAATGCGTCCTTAACCCAGGGTTAAGAAAGATGTTAGCCCAGGGTTAAGTGTAGTGTGAAAAGCATAATAGAGGCCAAGAAGGGAACTGTTTCAAAACTGCACCATCCATTCACTGTCTTCCCTTGTTACTATCTCATTGATTCTTTTTGCTTCCCTCTTTCTCATTCATTCAGTCTAAGCAGTCAAAACATTTCCCTTCTTTCTTTCTTTCTTTCTTTCTTTCTTTCCTCTTCGGTGCCCATTCTCATTTCCATGTCTCCTCCCATTGGCCTCTGCGATGCCTCTTGTTGCCCTATGCACAGCATTAATAATTGAAAGCAATTTATGCAGACAGTGAGTTTTGGTGCCTTGGGCCCCTTGGTCATGGATCCATGGCAGTAATGCTGGGTGGCAGGCCGGTCTGAGGCCCTGCGCCCCGAGCCCAGACTAGGGCACATCTGTCCGGGTAACTGGCCAATCTATGGCCCCTGATCCCCTGAGCTATTACACACATGGCAGAGATGCACGAACACGTATGCATGCACACACACACATACACACACACACACACACACACACACACACACACACACACATAGGGCTCATGGACAATCAACTCTCTGATCCTTAAACCTGAAAGCACATTTTCACACCATTTAGTGCGTAAAACCATAAAACACATATCACTCCTTGTGCGTATTAGTGTGTGTGTGTGTGTGTGTGTGTGTGTGTGTGTGTGCGTGAGAGAGAGAGAGCGACAGAGAGAGTGTGTGTGCGTGTGTGTGTGTGTGCATTAGCGTTTGTGAGTGTGTGTTGATGACAGGGAGAAAGGCAGAGCGAGAGAGAGAGAGAGAGAGCAGACGCCCCGGTGCAGGTGTGTGAGTGAACCCCACAGAGTGTGTTCATTTCTGTGAGATGGAGGTGGAGAGGGACGGTGGGATGGAGGGATGGAGGGATGGAGGGAGGGATGGAGGGAGGGAGGGAGGGAGGGAGGGAGGAATCGTTCCCTGCCCTGTGGGGGCCATCTGACTGTTCCGTCACCCTGCCTCAGAGCGCTCAGCCCCACGCCTGCAGTTCGACATGCTTGATGTTTAATACATGCACAGGGAAAATATCGGGAACACCTCGGGAGTAATGCAACACACGAGCTGTAAGGCAGAGCGCTTTGTCAGTTTGTAGAACAACCAAGAATAGAGGAGCTACTGTACAGAGTGTGCGTGGGCAGGTTGTGAACATAATCACCCCGGGATTCGTACCGGAGTCGGAGTTCTACCGCAAATCTACTGTATCGCCTGCTGAGTTTGGGATTCAAGAGTTAAGCACCGCTCGACAAAATACACTTGTGACGAGTGGGGGAGGGGGGGGAGGGGGGGGGAGACGATGCTCGGGACACCTTGGTACCGATGATTGCGCAATACCACGGATAACACGTGTGCCAGTTAATACAAATCACATGAATACAGTGGCGTGCTTCAGTTGGGAAAATGGGGATGAAGTTAACACGTAAGCTGAAATGCCCCGGCGCCTCTGTGATCAGCGCGAGTGCTCTGAGATTCAGGGCATCACTCCACAACGAGGCAGGAGAACGGGCCTCAGGGGTGACCCTCCTGCTTAAGTCAACACAATGAGTGTAATGAGGTGAAATACACACACACACACACACACTTATACACTTGCACGTGCGCGCACACAAACACGCGTGCATGTATTCACACACACACACACACACACACACACGAGACGGGCTCTCTTGCTGCATAGTAAGTGGATTTCATTCATCTACATGCACTGAGCCTGCTGTAGAAGTCCTACTCTCACACCTACACCCACACACAGTATCAGTGGGTAACCGTGAGACAACCATGACACAATGAATCACATTTATAGTCGTGGGAATGATTAATTCTGTTTTCTATTTCTCTTATCGATAATGTTAAATTGCCATGGAGACCCAAATTCAGCCCGTTATCCATCAAAACGCACAGAAATGGATGTGCTTGACAATGTTCTCTTCCATGTCATGCATGTAGTGGAAATGTAAAATTGGTCTTCAAGGCCGGTGTCTCTGTCTGCCATATCTGTGTCTCATCTTGAGGACCAAAGAGCTCTGAGCTGATCAGTTATGAGTCCGTAATGAATCAAGCCCGCTGTGCAGAACTGGTGTCTGTCTCCTATCCTCACGCACAACCACCCACGCCCTCTGGGCCATCAGCGGATTAATGATGAGTGCCTCTGATATGAAAGCTCCTAACAAGGGCTTTATTAATTAGCTCCACGGTGACTCCGTGGCCACAGTGTGCGTGAACACATGTTCACACTAATCAAAACTTTAAAGGGACCTAATCGACCTCCAAATCACCCTCTGTGCACCGCGCGAGATTAAACCTGCACGCGTGCGGGCATTAAGTTTCGGGTGTGTACAGGGAAAGTGCACCATTTCCGAATTAGCAGGGCAACTTTCATACACCGCTGACCAATTGGTTATAGTGCATTTCACTAAGAACACTATGAATGATTGATCAGACAAGTGGGATGCCTACATTATTTCTATGGTGATAAACTGCCCCGTCCAGAACTGCCCCGCCGTCACCAAAGTACCCCCCGGATCAGAAAGACAGGTCAGCTATATTGTACTCACTAGAGGAGCATCTCTCACAGCCAGCTCTTCAGATGAGTTCTCCTGGGACAGCGCGCCTTGATCCTCACTGGCATTCTTTGCAAAGATCCAGCCTCCTCACAGCCTCCCCTCACTCTTTACCATCACATGAGAAATAGCCGCGCGCCTTATAAATTACAGGTTTGAATGTTGTTCCAGGTTTCCAGGCGGCCGTGTCTTCGTATCTGGAGCAGAAGTGACAGCGGCAGGTTTCTATTTGAGAGGATGCTGACGCGCAACCGGAGGGGCTCGCCTCCTGCGTTTCTCGTCTTGCTCCATCTGCGCTCGGGTGAACAGCACCATGTGACGGAGACCAGTGTCAAGCTGGACACAATAAGAAATACAACTTCCGGTTATGACTTTAAAAAATAAAACCCTATGCACATTTCAGTCGTCAGGTGAACAGGAATGGCGTGTGTCTTTTGTTGGTGTCTGTGTACTACTAGTGTAGTGCCTACCGATGGCCCCTAAATGGTCCTCAAGTGTATATTTATAAATATGTTATATTTTTATTTCACTGCTCTGGTTTTTAAACGGGGGTTGATTGAAGTCTACAAAGCTGCAGACAAACTTGAGCAAGCAGGAATATTGTGCTGGGTTTTTCCTGCGTGAAACAAGTTGTCCTCTCTAGACCAGAGGACTGCTCACATTCAAATTCAAATTCAAATTTTATTTGTCACATACACAATATACAAAGTACAATGCGCAGTAAAATGCTTAGAGTACCTATTCCAGCTAAAAAACATAAAACAAGCAATTTAATAATGATAAAATGATCAAATTAAGATTAAGATTAGTAGTTCACAAAAAAATTTACTGTACACATAGTGCAATAGGTAAGTGCAATGCATGTGTGTGTGTGTGTGTGTGTGTGTGTGTGTGTGTGTGTGTGTGTGTGTGTGGAATGGGGGCGGGGCTATACACAGTCCTCTTCAGCAGGCGGATGGCCTGAGGGAAGAAGCTCTTCCTCATCCTCTGTACTTGCCCTCAGGCATCGATACCTCTTTCCTGGTAACAGAGAGAAGAGTCTGTTGCTGGGGTGGCTGGGCTCTTTGAGGATCTTGTTGGACTTGGACCTGCAGGTTGGGGAGGGTGGTTCTGATGGTTTGCGCAGCTGAGCGGACCACCCTCCTAAGGGCCAGGTAGTCCTTCTTGGTGCTGCTGCCCCTCCAGGTGGTGATGCTCCCCGACAGGATGCTCTCTATGGTGCAGGTGTAGAAGTTCCTGAGCACCCTGAGGGGGAGCTTGAAGTCCCGCAGACGTCTGAGATGGTCGAGACGCTGTCGGGCCTTCTTCACCAGGGAGTTGATGTGGCAGGACCGTGTTAAGTCCTGTGTGATGTGGACCCCGAGGTATTTGAAGCTGTCCACCCTCTCCGCCTGAGCCCCGCTGATGCTGAGTGGATGGTAATCCCTCTGCTGTGTCCTTCTGAAGTTCACAATCAGTTCCTTGGTTTTGCTGACGTTCAGCAGGAGATTGTTCTCCTGGCACCGGGTCTCAAGGTGGTTGATCTCCATCAGGTAGGCCGTCTCGTCGTTATTGGAGACTAGGCCCACCACGGCTGTGTCATCAGCAAACTTGACAATGATGTTCGAGTCTGAAGTGGCCGTGCTACAGCACAGGGCTCAGCCTGCAGCCTTGAGGGGCTTCGGTGTTGAGGGTGAGAGTTTGGTTATGACAGGCAATTAGTGCTACCAGTGTAGGACCCAAAACCTCACGTCATTTTAATGAAGAATGGTGGTGTGGAGACGAGAGGAAAGTGGGGGGGGGACCAGAGTCACATCAAGAATTCTGCTTCTGCCTTTGCTTCTGTTCTCTCGGGCTACCAAAGCACTTTTTTAATCATATAAAGTACCAAAGGGAAAATTAAGAATATATTTAATTGCTTATTTTTTACAAACTGTCTTTTTCCAACATATATTCGTATTCAAAAGCATCAATTCGTATATTTTGAAAGAAGTCAACATAACTTCCGGTATTTTTCTAGCTCTCTGTGTCTGACTTGACGCAGCTGTAAACGGAGCCAGGCAGACGAGCGCCTCCCAGCGGACAGCGTTAGAAATAACAAACGACTGTTCAAGTGATTTGGGGGACCCGCACTTCTTCGCCAAAGCATAATGCAACTATAAATTATTCACGTGTTCCTCATAATAGACTCTGTATTTATTCTTCAGTGGGTGTGGAACTTTCTTCATGGTAGGGCAGCAGAGAAACAGTCGTCAGATGAGGCTCTGCCACGACGGGTACATGCATCAGCTTAAACTTTTATGAGCATGGGCCTAAATAAAGAAAGCATTCATATGCGTGTTGGACAGCCAGTGGCGGCTGTAATTTGCAGACTGTTGCCTGGGTAGTAAATGTCCTGAAGAGCAGAAGGGAGCCGCTCATTCCCAGACATCATTTCTGAAACCTATTCTATTATTATAAACCTAAACTAGTGAAACCATGTCATATTTTCCTCATGCCGTGTTGTCCGTGGTTTCTGATACCTGCATAACATATTTCAGTCTCAGTAATAGCCTCATTTCTAGGCCTATAGGAAGCGACGTGGTGTTGCACCATAACAATTTGGGGAATCAAGTCATTCAGGCTACTGTAAAAAAAAGGATGGGATCTATTTTGCTCTCAAGTCTCCAGCGGCCTCACAAATGATGATGAATTGCTTGTCAGAAAGGTCCATGCAGTGAGAGTGTATGTCTGGACTGTATGAGGGGTTTACTGGTGTGTTTGTGCGTCAGAAACAGCGAGAGAATCTGAACACTAAAACACCTTTACTGTCAATAAAAACACCTCAAATCAATTCTAATGATAAAACTACCCATTGCCCAATCTTGATAAGTAAATGAATCAGTGAGAGAAAGAAAGAAAAAGAGAGAGAGAGTGTGAAATAAAAGGGAGAGCCCGAGATGCTGTCAGGAGAGACAGGCCTCCTCCTCCTCCTCTTTTTGTGCTGTTGTCCACCGCCAGCCAGACTCTCGGGTCTCCTCCACAATGCAGGTCTCCTCAGAGCAGCGCACCACTGGCTGTCCTGTCACTTCACATTAGTGTCTGTGTGGAGAACAACAGTCTCCGAGGGCCCCGGGGCCACTGGCCAGCCCTGTCTCACACACGCACACGCACACGCACACGCACACGCACACACACACACACACAACACACACACACATTGGGGTGATAAGGAGGTGTTGGGCAAAATGCACACGGGGAACCTCCATTAAGGCTTCTAATAGAACCATGACAGTGACCTTATTCCTGCCTGAGTTGCACACTCACACACACACACACACACACACACACACACACACGCACATAGAAACACACACACACACACACACACACACACACACACACACACACACGCACACACACATAGAAACACACACACACACAGACCTACTTTTCAAATGCATAGATTTTTATGACACACATTGAAAGCCATGTTGTGAATGGGGTATTCCATGCAAAAAGCCCCGGTGGTTCTCTGCCTTTGCCGACTTCATGCACAGCAGAAAAACACGACGTCTGTTCAGGACAAATCTCCTCCAGTAGCTGGTTTGTCTGAAGCAAAATGCAACGGACCTCAGGAAGAAGAAGAATGCTTCTTACTGTACAGCGATGAAGTGGTGAAAAAAAAAGGTGGGTAAAAATGTAAGTAGGTGATGATCAAAAGGCAAACTATTACAGTTTGATATTACTTGGTATGATGCACACATGGATTTGTGTCAGCTTAAAAAGGGGGATGAAAAAGTTGGGTGAAATGACTGTAGTTGGGTTTACCCTCCACTATGTGTTTACAACCTGGACATACAGGTTTATTTTTAGGGTTGTTAGGTCTCACTTTGAAAGAAAAGAAAAACCCCCCAACAAAAAACACCAAATTTTGTCCCTTGCCTGCTTCCATAAATACCATGCGGTTATATTTAGCATTGGGGGAGGAGCAGAGAAGCATCAGGCAGGCAGCTGGCCCAGGCTGGACACAGCTGGGCTGGAGAGGAGTGAGACAGGAGAGGAGTGAGACAGGAGAGGAGTGAGACAGGAGAGGAGTGGTGCTTTTAAGGAGCAGAGCGGAGGAGTGGGTGATGAAATCAGATGTGAAGTGTTCCCTCACTCAGCCAGCAAAGGTGTAAAAGATTTATCAAGCTGGTGAAGAGAGAGGCAGAATCTGCGAGAGAGAGAGAGAGAGAGAGAGAGAGAGAGAGAGGAGAGAGAGAGAGAGAGAGAGAGAGAGAGAGGAGAAGGCTGGCTGAGAGAGTTGCTTTTAAGGTCTTTTCTATTATAAATCATACAGAGCAGTACCCAGAAGGCAAATAGAGAAACAAACAAAAGGTCTGTGTGAAGAACTGGAGGCAGGTCAAGTAGAGTTTGGATTGAGAAGAAAGGAAAGAGGGTAGAGGTGAGGTACAAGGGAGGGGTTGAGAGATTAGAGTGGAAGTGTGAAAGAGGCTTGACATACAGAGAGAGAGAGAGAGAGAGAGAGAGAGAGAGAGAGAGAGAGAGAGAGAGAGAGAGAGAGAGAGAGAGAGAGAGAGAGAGAGAGAGGCAGTTCATCCTGTGAAAATCAGGTCATTATAACAACTACATAATGATGGGCCACAATACGCCCCAACCAGGGGCCTATTTCGAAGACAGGACCACATCTAACTTTAACATTGATTGAAATTTTTAATTTATTTAATTTATTTTTTAAATTATTAAATAATAATTTTAAGTCACATAGAAACTACACTATGTATACGTGAATACGTCTAGCTTCCGTAATTCGACGTATTTCCGGTTGTGTGGGACATAATGGCCATCTGCGGGCAGAGACTATTCAAAAGTTTAAAATTACTTTGTGCACAATCTTGAGCTGTCAGTCCAGATTCTTCAAAATAATAAATCTCAGCCACCGAGAGGAATAATAGTATAATAATAATAATATAATGACAAAAAAGTTGAATTTAATTGAATTTTGTCATTTATTGTTAAATATATCTACGTTACAATATGGAGAATTAGCTAACAAGGTGAAAACGTGCGTTTCATCAAGCAGCCACAAGGTGGCGCCTAAACTCCACCAAATCAGCTTCATCAGGCTGATTCCCCTGATGAGTGATTCATGTTAAAATCACTTGCAGTCACTGATGTGATCTTTGTAACAAACAACGGCGTGAATCTTTATTCAAACAGCCAATTTCCCCATTTTGTACCAGACTATGTGAGCCTAACATTTTACATGTGAGTTACATTTTCTAATTTCCCCAAATAATTGGCTTAATAGAAATCTATTCTGCCACCATGACAATAAAATGATTGCTTCAGTTTTAACATTTTGAATTCACGACTACCCACAGCTCTCTCTGCCGTGCACCGCAGACTGCACGACTGGCAACAGCTTACTAAACCAGTTGACGCCCTCCACCCCATCCCGTCCTCCCCTCCCCTCCCCTCCCCTCCCCTCCCCCTCACCCTCCCCCTCCAGCAGACACACGTACCGGCTCACAACCATCTACCCAGCCAGTCACCTCACGTGCGACCGGGCAGGGGCAACAACGAAAACCAAGCCAGACCAAACCCACTGTAATTGGGCTTTAAGTAGTCAGAACGAGGCAGACGCGGAAGAGAATGGGCCACCGGTGTCTGGACCGACACTGAGCCGCTCCTCACACCCAGAGCCCCCCGACCGGACCGACCCGTCTCCCGTCTCAGTCCGTCTCACCGCTGACACAATGGGCTGCTGCAGCGGACGATGCACGCTCATCTTCATCTGCACTTTACAGTTGGTGAGTTGAGCCGGTCTTCACTCAGCGGTGTGACGGTTAAGTTCTGCTCTGACGGAAAACAACTACAGCATGTATAAATACCACAGAAAAACTTTAAAATAGCATACTATAGCCTACTACTAGCATACTACTATAAGTGAAAGGCAGTATAACGGAGAACGAGAGTCCAATCTGCTCCAGGTCAAGGCGGTTATTGTTTTTTTTGTTTGTTTTTTTAATAGTTTTTTGTTTTTATTTTACTGTACTACCTGTCATATATAGGTCGAAAGATTATATCAAATTAAATCCTATAGTAAAACCACAAGAGATGATAAAACGTAATGTTTTTTATAAACTCACTCTTGAAATACACTACGGGTCCCGATAGGAACATTTTAGGACTATCATAGTTGTTTTTTTAATCTCGGGTGTTTTGTAACAAACGGCGGATCCATTCTCCTTTCTGTCACTGCCCACACCTTTACATGTATTTGTACACACAGTATGAGTAACAGTATGGCTTGATATCTTTGGACAGTGTTGTTGAACCTCCACTGTAGTGTTGCTGAATATTTATTTTATTTCCTCTACCTGATGCCAGAGGACATTAGTGAGAGACAGCATGTGGGCATGGTGCTGGACCAAGTCAGTAGTCAGTCAGACAGTATTGGGGTAACTAAATAAACTGCATTAACCATTTTAAATGTTGTGGTGACCTAGCACTCCTCACAGTTCAGTGCATCATCAGGGAGTCACTATCATGTAACCCTGCATGAGTCATCAACCACCAAGTCATCGCCTAAAGACACAAAAACATCTAAGACTATCCCATCCAAAGAATTGGTGAATTTTATCGAGGACGTCGTCTTGTTCACACCGATTTATACCTTGGGACTCGAAGCACCGTGCGTGCGGAGACCTTTAGCTCGTTGGAGATAGATGGTTTTCAGTCAGGCGATCAGTGAAGTGAGAACCGTGACATTTTCCTGATGGTGGCGGTCTCAGATGACGGCTCCCATCGTCTCCCGTCCGCTCACAAGCCAGCTTGCCTCCTCCACTATCCTCCTGAGTAGAGTTTACTTGACAGGGTGTGACACTGTTATTTATGGTGGTATTAAACCTGGGCTCGCTCACACCTTAAGCCCCCCTAGTAAATGACGCTTTCAACAGCCAAGCAATAACATCTTCTCTTGACAAAGAATCAAACGGGGAAAGTTGTGATGCGTGGTATCGTGAATCACGCACGAGGGAAACGCAAGAACAAAGACACACGGGGAGAGTTTAGTGATGTCATCAACACATGACACGCGGAGAGCCTGTGGGCGCGTCTGCCGAGGTGTTAATGAAAAACAAACCCGGGTTCAGCGGCGAAGGATGAGTCGACCACCCCGCTCCGCTCAATCCCCAGGATGCCTCTGAGGGAATGGCTGTCCTCCCCTGACCCTCCAGCTCCACCGCCGTCGGGGTAACTCAACACTTATCCTGACATCGCATCTTATCACCCGGACGCAGCTCACATCCATCTTTCCGTCAACGACAACCCGGTGTTGTCTCTGCTACCGCACGGTGGAGCTGGATGTGATCTAGCAAGCACATTGCGTTTGGGCGTAGTGCAGCTTTGTGTGTTGAAGATGGAGTCTCGGTTTACTCTGTTGACCTGTCTTCAAGGTAGGTGGATGTCTGATAACACCTTCAGAGGCGTCCTTGAGGTCCCTGGTTTCCTGTTCCTGTCCTGGGTAGCTGCAGGCCGTCACTTCAAACCTAAACTGGATTTGAAATATATCGCCGTTTGAGTTGAAATGCGTCTCAGTGAGAAAAGAGTGAGTGAGTTTCTTACTTAGTTTGTTGTGGTTCGGTCTTGTTTTCCTTTCTATGATGTTCTTCCTACCCCACCCGTGTTACGGCGTCCTCCTGGCCTCCCCCCGCGTCGCCTCTGAACTTCACGCGAGTGTGTTCAGAATGTCCAACACGGGTTTCGGCGCTGCAGATGTTAGGGATGCGGACGGCTGGATACGAGCCAGAAAGCTTGCCTGTGTATCTGCGTTGCTTTGGCCGTGATACTCTCAACTCTACTTATTCAGTTGTACTCCTAATTCAAAGTCTGGGCACGTTCTCTGATCACACACACACACACACACACGTTCATGGACCCACCTTGAGGGACACACCTGTTTTCCCTCCCCAGTCTTCGGACCTTTTTGCCTCATTAGAGAAGAGGAGGGAAACCATTTGTTAAGGGGTTTATAAAGCTGTCAGCCAGAGTCCCTGAAGACCCAGGAAACAGCTTCATTTCCCCTGACACTGTTTCTGGGTGACCTGACACTTCCTGTCTGCGGAGCACACAATCACCTGCACACCTACACACTCGTTCTTAACCTGCAGGGGGGGGGGGGGGGGGGGGGGGTTGCATCGAACCCTAAATGACCTTTCAATAGATCTGCGGGTTGTTCTGTGTGTCCGTCTGTGTGTGGATGTACTGTATACTAGGGGTGGGCGATTATCGTGTTTATAATCGTAATCGCGATTTAATGATGTCATCGTGGCAAATTTTCAAAATCGTTCATTTCGATTGTTATTTAGGCGACAAGAACGAGGAACGTCTAGAAGCACCACTTAGCAAAGCAAGTGTGTGTGTGTGTGTGTGTGTGTGTGTGTGTGTGTGTGTGTGTGTGTGTGTGTGTGTGTGTGCGCGCGCATCAGATGTAACATCACTTTCCCGTGAATGAATGGGCCAAATACTTTCCCCAATACTGCGTTCATGTACTGTCCCCTTCAAAAATACTACGTGGTATTCAGTCACGTCCCTCCGTGTTCAGACAGGTTTGGACCGGTCGTTTTTTGGCGAGCCGCGAGCGAATGTGTCAAGCCGGACAGGAAGTCAGACACAGGAACGGCATAGAGCATCCGGTCCATTTCAAAATAAAACAAATAAAATAATCATTCATTAATCGTAATCGAGGTAAAAGTTTGAAATAATCGCGATATTGATTTTTAGTCATATCAACCCACCCCTTCTGTATATACAGTATTTGTGTTTACATGCACACGTGCACATGCCTATGGAGCAGCGCAAACGGATGCAGTCTGGCTGGAGCAAGTGCATTGACAAGCAGCCAGGTTATCCCCGATCCATTACAGAGTAAAACTTCCATTAACAAAACAAGACACGCCGCCCCTCAGATGTAAAAATAGCGCTTGTGAACGGCTGTGTGTGCTAATTAGTCAGGCAGAGTGCTTTGATCAAACCTCTTCTGGCATTTCGGCCATCCCTAATTGAATTGTGGTGCGCTCTCCTCATCAATAGGCCGAGCAGCGAGACTCATCTCTCCGGGACAGAAGGTAACAGATAATGAGTCTGTATTGATCGGTCCTTCTGTGGCCTAACTATTCCAGACAGTAGCGCTGGATGGTTGTCAGAGCGCTGATCAGCCAGCCCCGTCTAACGATTTGTTTGGACTCAAAGAAACAGGCTTTGGTTTTTTTTTATCTCGAAGGTTTTTTGTCTTTTTTTGAGGTGTTGACCTTAAGTTGACGTGGCGAGGAAGCGGTTTTGATTGGTCAGATGTGGGACTTGGTCCAGACACATGGCGAATGTCAAGCGTCACGCCCCGAGGAGACGTCCTGGATACACATCCACGGACGCTGGGTGATTGATGATGGAGGCCTCTTCGCTGGTCCTGGTGGTTTTCTGTGCAGTGGGTCAGGAAAGGACACACAAGCACACACACGCGCACACACACACACACACACACACACACACACGCTCTCATACACATATATCAAGTGTAATGAGCTCAGAACTGAACATTGATCTTGAAACTGCCTGGCTATAACTACGTGGGCAGCAGACTGACACACACACACACACACACACACACACACACACACACACAGCTGTGCAGTCTGAACTGTGAGTTATAGGCTCTTAGATCGGTGTGGGGGTAAAGATGGCAGCCGCTGTACAAGGGGAGGAAACTGCTGCTCCAGTAATAAAGAACTATCAGGGTGAGGATGCAGCAGAGATGTAATGGAGTTATTAGGAGGAAGTGGAGCCATACCCACAGACACTGTGTGTGTGTGTGTGTGTGTGTGTGTGTGTGTGTGTGTGTGTGTGTGTGTGTGCCTGCCCTGTGTTTCTATAGACTATGTGAGCTCTGTTGTGAAGGCGTCAGAGAAGAAACCACGGTTCACCCAAAGTCCTTCCAAGAAAGTTTAGAAAGGGAGAAGCAGAGCAGACAGGAGTGTGATGTCCGAAGGCGAGATATCCTCCCGTGGCAGGTCCCGCCTCATCCTCCTCACATCCTCCTCACATCCTCCTCACATCCTCCTCACATCCTCCTCACATTCTCCTCACATTACAAAGGGTTTAGGCTGTTTTTTCTGCTGCCGCTGCTAATTCACTTTTGGTTTATGGCAGCGCTAACGTTCAAATATGCTGCTGAATATTCACAAGCTGAGGGGATGCTGGAGATCCATCCACACGCTGAGTTTCCCACCTTGTACACACACACACACGTGCACACACACACACACACACACACACACACACACACGCACACGCACACACAAGGTCTCGGCCCATATTAATGCATCACACTACTGTAATTAAGCATAATTACTGCAGCTGGAGCAAATGACATGGCAATAAAACATAGTAGCAGACCAGCAGACCTGTGTGTGTGTGTGTGTGTGTGTGTGTGTGTGAGTGTGTGTGTGAGTGTGTGTGTGAGTGTGAGTGTGTGTGTGTGTGTGTGTGTGTGAGTTACTGTTTTCACCCTGTTCCATCTTGCCGGTACCCAGGAGGGGCGATATATCAAAACCTACAAAACTACTGAAATATGAAAGCTGTTCTTGGCCAAAAACTTGTAGATTTCAATGTTACTGGTTACAGACGCTCCAGACATCTGTTAAGGTGGTATGTGTCTGTTAAGGTGGTATGTGTCTGTTAAGGTGGTGTTAAGGTGGTCTGTGTCTGTTAAGGTGGTATGTGTCTGTTAAGGTGGTGTTAAGGTGGTATGTGTCTGTTAAGGTGGTATGTGTCTGTTAAGGTGGTATGTGTCTGTTAAGGTGGTATGTGTCTGTTAAGGTGGTCTGTGTCTGTGTCTGTGTGAGTGTGTCTGTTTGTGCGTATGTGTTGTTTAGTGTGTATTTAGTTGAGTATATGTGTTGTGACTTGTTTTGTCTGTGTGTGTGTGTGTAGTCTAGTGTGATCAATGATAATGAACTGTATTTCCTTGGCTCTGCCAGCGTGATGGAAGAGATAGTCTAGAGAGAGAGAGAGAGAGTGGAGTGGATAGTCTCTCTGTCTCCGCCTCTCTGCGCCCGGTATTAAGTTTTCATAAAGCCTCTCTGGACTGTGATTCATATCGGCGCGAGCAGAAACACATTTTTTACTATTTGTTTCACTTCAAGAAAGCGCCGGCTTGCACAGATGGCGGCAGAATAAGATAGCATCCCTATCTGAATTATCCATGCAGAAACAAACTGTGCTGTCTGGCCGCGTTAGATGCAGTTTACTACCCAGAGGTGGTACTACTACCGACGACGCCGTATTACAGTAAAGTTGAGAAACAGCACTTTCAGCTTTGTAACTCCTGATGGATTGCTTGCGTTTTACAAGGCCGGGAGATTTGTCCTCGACTGTAAGCGCCGTGAAAAGGAATATACGGCGGTGTTGTTTCTCATCGCATCTACAGGGTTCAGTCAAAACTTTGTGATGGTAACTTTCTTCTTCCGTGAGTCGCTGGAGGGTTTGGGTTTATTCACAGAAAGCCAATACATAGCTGTAAAGTACGGCCTTTCAGTTGATGCAGTTCATCCCTTTTCCTTCGCTGTCTGTCTCTCCTCTCCTCAGTATTTATTTCCTGTATTGAGACGAGCTGAAGTCAGAGTGGGAGATGTGTGAACGCAGGCTGTGGCAGTATGTGATCGTGGACCGAAGACTACAGGAGTTAATGTGACTTCATCAGTGAGGGTCTCAACCCCCCCTCACACTGTCTCCCTGTTACCTTTTCTTTTGGAGGTCAGGTCGGTGACTATAATTAGGTGTGTGTGTGTGTGTGTGTGTGTGTGTGTGTGTGTGTGTGTGTGTGTGTGTGCTGTCAGACGGACCCCTGGTGTTCATCGCTGTTTGCGCTCTTGACCCAGGCTGTGTTGATTGCTATGCTTAAACAGCATTCACCCACAGAACAGTGGACTCTGACAGGGCCTGTCTGGTCCTGGCTGATGCTGTAACAGCCTGTGTGTGTGTGTGTGTGTGTGTGTGTGTGTGCGCGCATGTGTGTGTACGTGTGTGTGTGTGTGTGTAGGTCACAAGACAAGGTGACTACATAATAAATTCACGCTCACAGCCCAAAGACTTTTGAGCTCCAGCGTGTCATCAACTCACCTGAGAGCCTAATGCATTCTGGGTACTCGGAGATGAAGAGCGCTGCTTGAATGTGTAATGCATGTTCAGGCTCCGCCCCCTGTTATAACACCTAGCCTTTGTTTTCTCTCTCTTTTATTCTTCTTCCCTCCATCCTGTTTTCCCTTTCTCCTCCTCCTGTTTCCTGTTAGCTTTCCTTTGGTGGGCGACCAGGTTTGAATGTGTTTGAATTATTGATTACGTCTGATTTATCATTGGGGCCAGAGCCTCTGGAGATCAGGGGAGAGGGAGATAGAGAGATGGAGAGAGAGAGAGAGAGAGAGAGAGAGAGAGAGACGGGGGATGGGTGGTGGTTAGGTCTCTCGCTCCGGACCAATTATGGGCGTGACCCCAGAGACCTGAGATCTCTATGTTTAGCTTTCCCTCTTCCCCCTCTTTCTCCATCTCTAATTCTCTCTCTCTCTCTCTCTCTGCTGCAGCGTTGCCACGGAAACCTTTATGTATACAACGCGACGCTGAAGCCTGCAGGGAAAAAAAAAAGAAATCAAACCTGTCAAAATCTAACTTATGATGCAAATTTGAAGTATCGTGCTGAGGATAGCGAGGCGTGGGGGGGGGGGGGGGGGGTTGGGCTGCGTAGACCTCAGTACACATCCTGTCAACGTCTTTCATGCTAAAGATAGCTCCACTTACATATGTAGGGTTTAACCTCACCACTAAAAACTACCCTCCCAAAATTGCACCAAACCAGCTGCAGATGAGTGATGCACGTGGACAACACAACTTCTCAAACGGACTTTTAATGAACCTTTTACTCTTTTAATCGAAGCTCAGCCGTTGACCTTCCCGCCGTGAGGTGGCCTGGGAGCTGCAGCGGCGTGTGTTTTGGTTTATGATAATATGTGTGCTCTTGGAAACACCATCCCCCCCCCCCCCCTTTTGTCCCTGGTGGCCTTGTTCACCATTTTAATGTCTTCAATTTAACAGACCATTAATTATGTGGTTATACTGAAAACCTTGGGCAGGCAAATGTGTACGTGCATCTACCCACTGATGCACAAGCTGTGTGTGTGTGTGTGTGTGTGTGTGTGTGTGTGTGTATATTTGTGTTCCACATCAGTGACACTGCAATATTAAGCTATAATGGAGATAAAACTGGAACTATTTGCAAGCCCATTTCTCTCTTTCCATTCCAACAGTTCCGGCGGTGTCATTTGTTATAGCGTGGCGTAGAAATAAATTGCTTTGGGAGCGCCGTAGCCGGGGTGACTATCTTGACAGATCACACTCAGCTGAATGACGGCAAAGCATATTCATCTCTCTCAAATCCTTCCTCTGTTTTTTTGTTTTTTTTAGCATCCTGTCCTTGTATTACAAGCTGCGCTGATGACTTGGCCGATGTCGTTCCTCTTAATTGCGCCGCGCGATCGAACGTCTGGACGGCAGCGGTGCGCGCGGCGTAACTTCCTCCTCTGGCGTAACGCGAGATTAAGAGCGATGGGATGATGATGAAAACAGCAGCATTACTGACTCAATTATGGAGAGCAGAACTGGAGGGTACAAACTGCTGACAGCTGTTTGCCGTTCCCGACTGCGTCGACATGATGAGAGTTTCCTCTGTCGCGGCTAAATTGCCTCCTCGTTAATTGGGGCGAAACCCAAACAGTTTGTATTAGACGTGGGAGGTGGGGGGAGGTGGGGGGGAGGTGGGGACGGGCGGGCGAGGGAGAGAACGAGGCCGGGTGGAAGCTGCTCTCGTTTTGTCGTTTTTTCCTCCCGTCTTATCCCTCGTTCCTGTGTTTTTTTTTATCTATCTCTGTATCCTCGTCCTGCTTTTGTTGTCTCAGCTTTGTGTGTGTGTGTGTGTGTGTGTGTGCGTGCAGGTGTGGGTGCACGTTTGTGAATGTTTTATAATTGTGCGCCTTGTCTTGGAGCCACTTGCAGGAGGAAAAAGCCTCAAAAGTGACGTTCATCCCGACTGTCGGCGGCTGCTTTCCTGTTCACAACACCATTAAGATGACGCTGCACAATGCAACTCTCTAATAACCCCAAAAACCACGGCTCCGTTTCCTGCTGAACCTCGGGGAAACAAAAGTCAACCACTGTAAAGGAAGAGAGACAGAGGAAGGAAGAGAGACAGATACAGGAAGAGAGACAGATAGAGGAAGAGAGACAGATAGAGGAAGGGCGTTTGAGAGGAAGGGAGTTTGGGAGTTTGGGAGTTTGGGAGTTTGCTTTCACAGTGTCAGAATGTGGGTCATATCTCAGTGAGCCTCGATTCACCATCAAGTCGGCTTGTTGACTTTTGCTTCTAAATCCGGTCCGGTCCAGTTTGTTTTTTTGATTCAGAAAACAGTGAGGATGAAAGCAGTAATTTGAGGGCAGATGTGGTTAATCGTGAATAAGTGAATAAGATCTGAGATAAAAACAAGCCTCATGTCGTGTTCATCCGCTCTAATCTCATCCCTCCTGAGTCCCACCAACAAATTGGTTGTTACACTTCATGTATTTGGCCATACGTCTATTCACTCTGCCAGAATGTGAAATCAGCATGATCAGCACAATCTTACCAAGAGACAGTGGCATGTTACCTTTCAACTGTCTGTCATCTAATCTCATCTCATCTAATGAAACATAAGCGTGATGAGACTTGGCACCCTGGCTAGCCTACTGAGACAAGATTGTTTTTCATGTGTCAAATAAATGGATGACATGACCATGAAGATAACAAGTTTAAATTAAGTGAATCAAAGTGAATTTGATGAAGATATTTTCTCCTAAACATTTAAATCATTAAAGGGAAACAATTGAATGCAGACAGACGCTTGTAATAGAAGAGGCTCATTGAGGGCTCAGCGAGCTGGGCTGGACCCGGTATGTCTTCGGATCATGGCTTTGTGTTAGAGTACTATGGACTCGTATGGAGGTACGAGGAAGCTGGGTAGCAGATGGAGAGAGAGAAAGGAGATCAGAGTGTCTTAGCGTGGGGCATCTTAACACTTGTACACCCACCAACCAGGCCAGGGTGGACAGACTGGACGGGGCGGGGACTCTCACCTGGTCTGTATACAGAGACGGAAGCACAACGAAATCAAACAAAATCTAATCTAATTAGTTGAAAAGAAATGCAATATAATTAAATACAGTAGATAGAATAGAACTCAGTTGAACCAAACTGAATTGGCTAGAAAACGTCCTTAGACTCATCTCAAGCTGAATAACGGGATCGGATCGCATTATAAGTATAAAGGTTAAAGTAGAGTAGTAGAGTTCACAGCAGCGGGTACTCCTGTTACGTTCAGGGTGAAGGATTTTCTGTTGTGGGTTCCTGATCGCGCTGTTATTGGCGCTGCGAGCACCGAGCAGCGGTTAAGATACTTCACCTCTCAGCTGAAGAGCTCCACGTTTCAAAACAAGAGCCACAACGAGCACTTCCACCCAGCGCTTCGCTAAGCCCCGCTCCCTAACACAAGCGCTGCCCGGTGGACAGGAAGGGCTCGCTCCTGTTGGTTCCCCTCGCTGGACCATAATTCAAACGGTGGGAAGGAAAGTGGCTTATAAAGGCACCCTGCCTCTTAATCCATGTCCCTGGAACCGCTAGGCCGGGCACCACCGAGGGCTATCTATCCATCCAACTCCCTATGCACCCAATGACTGTGTCACACACACACACACACACACACACACACTGGGATTGACACCATTAGTTACACAAGGACCAGGCAGACACCAGAGCATAATGGCTTTATCCAGGCGAGAGGTGAAAAATTGGATTGGAAAGTTTTTTGAGAAGTATTTTCCTGGCTGCCGGGAGTCATCGGGTGAAGACGAGCCGGGAGTCATCGGGTGAAGACGAGCCGGGAGTCATCGGGTGAAGACGAGCCGGGAGTCATCGGGTGAAGACGAGCCGGGAGTCATCGGGTGAAGACAAGCCGGGGCAAAGCCGAGCTCGTCCAGGAAGCCAGCCTCTGAGTCACGACTACCACTAC
>JAXDDW010000001.1:22842500-22855000 GCA_034670385.1 Hoplostethus mediterraneus
TTTGTTTTATTTTGAAATTGACCGGATGCTCTATGCCGTTCCTGTGTCTGACTTCCTGCCCGGCTTGACACATTGCTCACGGCTCGCCAAAACGACCGGTCCAAACCTGTCTGAACACGGAGGGACGTGACTGAATACCACGTAGTATTTTTTAAGGGGACAGTTCATGAACGCAGTATTGGGGAAAGTATTTGGCCCATTCATTCACGGGAAAGTGATGTTACGTCTGATGCACGCACACACACACACACACACACACACACACACACACACACTGGTTGCTTTGCTAACTGGCGCTTCTAGACGTTCCTCGTTCTTGTCGCCTAAATAACAATCGAAATTTTTAAAATTTGCCACGATGACATCATTAAATCGTGATCACGATGATAAACACGATAATCGCCCAGCCCTATGCCTTAAGAAGACTAACTCAATCGAAAGCTTAAATAAAACGTTGAGTCTAAACAAAGAGTGTTTTTTCCCTTCCAGGACAGCGACCTGCTGACGTTCAACATCTCGGCCCACCACTCCTGGTGGAGTGAACATGGGCCGGGCTGCGTGAGGAGGGAGATGCCTCAGGCCGCCGGCGTCCGAACCACCGACAGCCACTCCTACATCAGCGTCATGGGCTGCCTGCTGGACTACCAGTACATCGAAGTCGTGCACAGCGGCACCCAGATCCTCGTCGCTGTGAGTACAAGACATCTCACGCAAGCAAACACATCGTATTACACGCAGGACACCAGCAGCGAGCACATTCACCGTAGTTTTCATGTGGTCGGAAGGTAAAGGTGGAAAGCGGAACGTGTTCTCCTTGAAGCGTTGTTCTCAACACACCTCCACCACGCTCTGTTGTTTTGTCCTTACCAGCCTCCCTCCCTCTGGCCTGGTCGCTGGATGAAAAATTGATCTGTTGCTTTGTCTGGCTGAGGCGCAGACTTGCCAGCTGCTAGCAGGTTACTCAAACACTGCAGGGATTGTTATTGTCCTCTTTATACACCTCTTTATTACAGTTTTTCTCAGTCGTTTTAGTACATTTCTCGAATCATCCTTAAGATTTGCAAAACAGTAAACGCATTTCTGGAAACAGTTGGTACAAACAGCACCACACAATGGATTACCTGCAAAAGATCGTAACTTGCTCAAAATCCTGAGTTCATCTCTCAAAAGTAAATCTTTACATCAGTGAACATGTCAGTCCATCAGAATGACAAGTCCTTGTGTCATTGAGTACAAACAATGTAGTCAACATGCTTAGCCATGTTGTCAATATAACAGTTACTCTGATGGAAACTATGGTGAAGGTTTGATGACAATGATTGAAAATACACAAAGCTGTCTGGCACATATCAATTTCAAAAGACATTTACAACCAATAATTGTTCAAATTGTCATAATTGTCATTCACCTAAATGTGCTAAAACATTTGCAGATGGTAACAAAGAGAAATGCTCTTTCTGTTGTGCTCAGGTAACAAAATGTGTGAAGAATTTCACAGTTTGATTTGACGACTTCAACTGTCATTGCAGAATTGAGCAAAAGCAACTGAGAAAAACTGGAGTGAAAGTCAAGATTCATCAATTCAGGACACATTTACAAAATAAGTCTAATAGAAATGTAGAAAATATGCTTGACAGATTATGACAACTGGTTCAACCATTTTGCATGTAATGACTTAATGAACTAGTGCCTAGATGTTCTGGGGGGTTAGACTACTCAACAGAGAACCAGTATAATACATTTTGATCAACATGACATAAACTATTGATAATGTAGGAAACAGCAGACAGCTGTACATAACCATTTGCATGAATGTGCTAAAGCATTTGCAATTTGTTCAAAAGAATGAGAAAATACTTTTATGATGCACAAGTGACTAGATGATGTGGAGGTTGAACAAGTAGTTTTGAGAATTTCAATTCTGATCTGAGAAAGCGACTGAGAAAAACTGTAATACACTGATTCACACCTAGAGATGCACTAGCTACCTGATAGGATAGAAAACTAGCAGTACTCTGAATCCTGAGGACCAGGATTAAGAAGCGCTGGGCTATACCATTCCCCCCTGTGGAGGAAGATAATAAAGTGGCTGACCTCACTTTACACCCCTAACTCTCTTATTGAACCCCGTTACCCACTGCACCCTTCCTTAGACACGCTGGCTGGCTATATGCTCCTTGCTCATGAGAAGGTAACACCCCCCTGCCCACACCTTCAGATGGTATTGTCCAACCAAGCATTCAATGGCGTCTCCACGGGAACAGCTCTCAATAGGAAAAGGGAAATTGGTACTAAAATAAGTGTTTCCAATGGCATTCTTGTTTCCTTGCCTCAGCTCAGGCCAAAAGTAGAGGGAACTCGAACCCATTGAGATTTCTCCACATTTGTTTTGCTTTGTCCTTTTTCCTTTATTGTGAACGAGAGGGGAAAGAGGTGGAAAGAGAGAGAGAGAGAGAGAAGAGAATGGAAGGAGAGAGGGCTGGCCCTTTGTCTTTGTTAAAGGTTTTTCAAGGTCACCAATGCGAGCCCATTAAATATTTACTCTGGGCTCCAAGGAGAACGTTTCATTAAGATGAAAAATGTAGATCCACGGCCCAGGGATGGAGGCATCGCTGTCACCCAGCCAGTCAGATCCATCATGCGGCTAGAAAGAAGCCATCCAAAAGGGGAGCTGATTGGTGAAGTGCAGCCCTTTGTTCAGACAAGCCAACCATCACAGTGATCACAGTTGTGAGGATGAGCTTGAAGTAGGCCAAGAGTCAACCTTCTCACAGTGATGGATTATGTACCAATCATGTTTTGGTCTGTCTGCCCTCTTGTTCTTCATCATGAAACCTTGCCTACCTCGTCCCACCCGTCCTACAGTACCTACTGCTTTGGTTGTCCACTCCTGTCATATATGCTTTTCACACTACACTTAACCCCGGGCTAACGTCTTTCTTAACCCTGGGTTAAGGACGCATTTAACCCCGGGCTAAGCAGCGAGGGTTAACACGGCTTTTAACCCTGGGGTAACAAACCCTGCTACAAAGCAGGGTTAGCACCGCTTTTGTGGTGCTATCACCGAAACGCGGTGCTAAGAACAATGGTGTGAAACGTTGTGGGGTTAGAATGCAACGGGTTAGAATGTAACAGGGGTTAGAATGTAACAGGGGTTAGAATGTAACGGGTTAGAATGTAACAGGTTAGAATGTAACAGGGTTAGAATGTAACAGGGGTTAGAATGTAACAGGGTTAGAATGTAACAGGGGTTAGAATGTAACGGGGTTAGAATGTAACGGGTTAGAATGCAACGGGTTAGAATGTAACAGGGGTTAGAATGTAACAGGGGTTAGAATGTAACGGGTTAGAATGTAACGGGTTAGAATGTAACGGTTAGAATGTAACGGGTTAGAATGTAATGGGTTAGAATGTAACAGGGGTTAGAATGTAACGGGTTAGAATGTAATGGGTTAGAATGTAACGGGTTAGAATGTAACAGGGTTAGAATGTAACGGGTTAGAATGTAACAGGGGTTAGAATGTAACGGGGTTAGAATGTAACAGGTTAGAATGTAACAGGGTTAGAATGTAACGGGTTAGAATGTAACAGGGGTTAGAATGTAACGGGTTAGAATGTAACAGGGGTTAGAATGTAACAGGGGTTAGAATGTAACAGGGGTTAGAATGTAACAGGGTTAGAATGTAACAGGTTAGAATGTAACAGGGTTAGAATGTAACAGGGGTTAGAATGTAACAGGGGTTAGAATGTAACAGGTTAGAATGTAACAGGGTTAGAATGTAACAGGGGTTAGAATGTAACGGGTTAGAATGTAACAGGGGTTAGAATGTAACAGGGTTAGAATGTAACAGGGGTTAGAATGTAACAGGTTAGAATGTAACAGGGTTAGAATGTAACAGCGAGTTGAACATTAGCATTAAACGTTAACCCGGGGTCTACAAGCTTACAGTGTGAAATCCTGAACGCTGAATACCGGGGTCAGTTTGTTAGCCCAGGGTTAACGAAAACTAGTGTGAAACGTGAGATAAGTTAACCCAGGGCTATTATAACATATTCTAACATATTCAAGTGTGAAAAGTCTAATACAGCACTATTGACACATGTCCCTGTCACTGCCGTCAGCGCAAAATCCACATCCTTCCTCCCTTTCTCTTCCCTCTGTCCCTCTGTCCATCCTGTCTTCCTCTGTCCATCCTGTCTTCCTCTGTCCATCCTGTCTTCCTCTGTCCATCCTGTCTTCCTCTGTCCATCCTGTCTTCCTCTGTCCATCCTGTCTTCCTCTGTCCATCCTGTCTTCCTCTCCATCCCCGGCTATTAAAATATAACAACGTCTGAGAAAACAACTCCGGTGAGATGGAGGGAAATAAGAAACAGAAGAACAGGAGTGGAGAAAGGTGTGATATTCACTTTACATCTTTAGACGTAACTCTCACACCGTAAAGGGTTTAGTGAGAGACATCAAGGGGTTGTCAAAGCGACGGAGCTTCTCATGAAACAGCCAGAGAAACAGGAGTGCACACACACACACACACACACACACACACACACACACACACACACACACACACACACACAGATAGCGTTTAGCGGTGAATATTGCTGCCACAGGCAACGCTTCCTGCTGCCTCCTCTATTCCCTGGGAACCGGCGTTGGGGGGGAGGAATGTGTGGAGGTTGATGATGGAGGGAATGGAAACCTGCGTCATTCTCATTTCCTCCTCCTCCATTTTCCTGCCCAGATCTCTCACTCCTGACCCCCATCTCTGTCACACCCCCACTGAAATGACTCGGCCATGCACTTATCTGTCTGTCTCTGCCGCTCTCTCTCTCTCTCTCTTTATCTTTTTCACCCTCTCTCTCTCTCTCTCTCTCTCTCTCTCTCTCTCTCTCTCTCTCTCTCTTTAGGTTTGATGGCTCTATCATGTCAGTCTACAGTCTGCACAGAACCGAGGCTTGTTTAGCGCCAGGGCTGGAGGGGGGGGTTGGGAGGATGAATAACTGCCCCCAGGATGATTAGAGGGGTCCCCCCCCACTGCAGGCCTAGAATGGACTGACCCTAATGATTACTGCCCGGGGCTGTAGGGTGGGGGGGGGGGGGGGGGGTGTTTTGTGTGTATTCAGCTTCATTCAATTCAACAGAGAGGGAGGGGCTCACATTAAACCCCCCCCCCCCCCCCCCGTCCAAAAGGTCAGGGTGAACGCTTTGATAAGTCCATTATCCCATGTTGTTTTTTCAAGCGCCTCAACCTCAACAACCATGGCTACTGGAGTGAATGTTTGGGTTTATTCGCCTGCACGGAGAGCAGGTTTTTGGTTGAAGGTCCATAATCTAGTGCATTTCTGCTGCCTGTGCACGGCCCCGGTATATAAAAAAAACAACACTGCAGCATGTCCGCTCCATATTTGTAATGAAACTGCAAAGTAAGTTTTACAGCATCTGCTTCAAAGGATTATAAAGATCCCAGGATTAAAAGACTGATGAGGCGGTGCTGAGCAGTTATTGGGTTTGCTGAACAGAGGGAGGAGAAGAGGAAGAGCAAAGGAGCAGAGGAGAGATTTAGTCTTGAGCGGGGCGCTGGATATTGTGTCAGGCTGCTCACAGTACATCACAGTACTACTCGCAGTACATCATAAAAAACACGACGGCTCCCCATTCCACTTCAAAGGCTCGACCCTCCAGAGCTTCGGTTGTTCATCTGTTTTGTTCGGAAATGGATTTTTCCTCAGATTAATTTTACTCCCTAATATTGGCTTGTTAAACTTCTGAGAGGAAGAAACAGAGGGGACGGGTTAGAGGAGGATGCAACTTTTAAAGAGGAAGACGAGCAGTATTAAGGGAGCAAAGTATTTTTTTTAACTTATTGAGGTATTAGCAGGTTTTCTTTATTTGCTTACCTCTGCATGAGCTGGTTAACTCTCAGTCCATGAGGTTGCTCGGTCCAGAAAGCAACCGTCTCTCTCACCTTCCCTCAGCTGGCCAGACCTCCTCTAAAGCTCAGTTGAAACCCTCTGCAGTAGAGGTGGGAGATTATCGTGTTTATTATCGTAATCGCGATTTAATTTTGTAATCGTGGCAAATTTTCAAAATCGTTCATTTCGATCGTTCACTTTCCCGTGAATGAATGGGCCAAATACTTTCCCCAATACTGCGTTCATGAACTGTCCCCTTACAAAATACTACGTGGTATTCAGTCACGTCCCTCCGTGTTCAGACCGGTTTGGACCGGAGCCACGAGACACAGGAACGGCATAGAGCATCCGGTCAATTTCAAAATAAAACAAATTTCAAAATAAAACAAAACAAATAAAATAATCGTTCATTAATCGTAATTGAGGTAAAAGTTTGAAATAATCACGATATTGATTTTTAGTCATATCGCCCACCCCTACTCTGCATCACCTACGCTGTTAGTATTATGGGCTGCATGTGCAGAACGTGCAGGGGTTTTTCATTTATCTTTTCTATACCGCGCTGGTGTTTTCTACGAAGTCGACATGTTGGATGTGAAAGGTGCACCTCGCCTCCACGGTCCTGTAGAAATCAAACTTAACTCTGCTCACATCTGAACACGCCAAATCTCCCCGGGCGGCCCGAACAAACACAATCATCCAGGGCACACAGTGTGGGCGTGCGTGGGCGTGCGTGCGTGCGCGTGCACGTGTGGCCAGCTGCATGTTTAATGACTGTCAAAATATGATGAGAAAGGGACTGCGGGGACCACGTGCACCTGTTCTTTTTCAGCCCCCCTCCCCCACGCATACACGCACGCACACACACACACACACACACACACCAAACATACAGAGGTAGTCTACTTTTCTGCAGGGAAGCTGTTGCAGAAAATGGCAGGTAACCTACTGTCTCTCTCTCTCTCTCTCTCTCTCTCTCTCTCTCTCTCTCTCTCAGTCCTTCCTCTCTCTTGTGATGTCCTAAAAACTTCCTTCATTATAGAGCACTTAGTGACTTTTCTCCTGACACTGAGCCTCAATCAATAGTGTGTTAATTAGCTTGTAGGTCGATACAGATATCCATCACAACACACACACACACACACACATGCTGAAGACACACACACACACACACACGCACACACACACACACACACACACACACACACACACGTCCTCACAGGCCACCGGGCTGCGGTCAGGAAGCATCTCTGATTCCTATCAACACGTATACACAAAAACAGACACACACACACACACACACACACACACACACACACGTAGGCTGAACAGTGTTGTAGGGTGTAGTTGTACCTTTGTCCTGACTGGTAATTGAATTTTTGGTTCCAGAAATGACTCCACATCCACATCAGTGACTCACCATGTCAGTGATTTACATTGAGCCAGAACAAGCGAGGAGGGTGGACGCTCTTCGTCCTGAACTGGAATGGTGCTGAGCGGGTTGATGTTCACCAGAGAGCCTGTGTGGTTCGTGCTGCTGGTTACGTGTTTGTACCGCCGCTGAATCATTCAGTGTAAAAAACCAACCTTCATTAACCTATGCAAATAGGAGCTCAGCAGCTGGCCACACACACACAAACACACACAAACACACACAAACACACACACCTCTGACTATATGTCATTTTGTGTATGAATGCCCGAGCCTTGAACGTCCCCCCCCCCATTATTGTGTTTACGCTGCTCGCACAAACTCGGCATCTATTGCAGCCCAACCGTCCTGGTAGGGGGATCCCTCTCTGAGTAGCCCCTCCCTCTCTGAGTAGCCCCTCCCTCTCTGAGTAGCCCCGCCCTCTCTGACTAGCCCCTCCCTCTCTGAGTAGCCCCTCCCTCTCTGACTAGCCCCTCCCAAGGTTTCTCCCAATTTTCCCAATAAGGTTTTGTGGGAGTTTTTCCTCGTCCTCTGTGAGGGTCTAACTCTGGGGGATGTCGTGTACTAACCATTTATTGTTTCCCATGTTGCCACTGTGAAGCCCTCCAGACTGTAATGGTGATTAACGGCTGTACACATAAATGTGATTTGATTTGATTAATCCGAAAGAAGAAACAAAGATTACGCGGCATTATCACGCAGCCTCCTTTGATACTCACCCGGTTTAGTAAATAGTACATGAAGGCTGAATGGACGACAGCTCGGCCTTTCATGTTTGTCCTCGTCGAACGCTGCACAGCTTCTTCCCCCCGTCAGGCTGAACCACACCAGACCACCCTTGATCGCCCCTCACCCCGGAGACGAGAGAACACAGAGGAGATGGATGAGGGGGGGGGGGGGGCACTTAGCGCACTGATAAAACAAGGACACCTCCACAAAGACCGGAGAGGAAGAGGAACGACAAAGAGGCGAACGTAGAGGATAAAAGAACAGAGGGCGAGGCAAAAAAAAACACACAGCTGATTGGCAGGCAAATGAGTGGACTTTGTCAGTGCGGTGCGCCCCCACAGAGACAGATCAAGCCACAGAGGACAGGCCAGGGCTTTTATGAGCTTAATTAATATGACATTCATTTTCCGAAACCATCCCTGAACTCCAGAACCGATTGGGGGAAGTCAGAGAGGAAAGCTGTGAGTGTGTGAGAGAGAGAGAGAGAGAGAGAGAGAGAGAGAGAGAGAGAAGAGAGAGAGAGGTGAGGCAGAGAGTGACTGAGAGGGATTTTATGAGCAAGATTTAAGGCCATTTAATATGCAGGGAAATGTAAATGGGATTGACACTTGTTATTGAGGACAGCGACTGGATGAGGATGATAAAGCCTCGAGCAAAAGGCCACCGAGGATCAGTCCTCGGACCGTACTAGCTCCGAGTACATCACGCTTACATACATAAGACCAACTAGTTTCAGATCAGCCCTCAGCTCAGATGTGAACAGAGACGTTGCTCGCCGTTCTCGTGATGGATGGCGGTGATATCCCCGCGGGTAGTTCGGCACAGTTGTCGTCTCTCGGCGTGCACACTCACATTTACGAGATTCCTTGTATGTTGGGTTTGTTTATTCACAGTTGCTATTTATGCGCTGAGACTAAAAGTGTGGAAATCATGTTGCTTGGTTTTTATACTCAGGATAATTGATGGCACAGCTTTAGAACAAAACAGCTTTTGGGTTTTATGTCATCATCACCCTAACGTTCTTGTACTTGTACTTTCCCTGACTATATTTCTGTGATGAAAGCATCAACAGGGGTAACAGGAGTCTCGTCTTCCTCCTCCTCTCCGTTCTCTCTTTCACACACACACACACACACACACACACACACACACACACACACACACACACACACACACATATACATCCACAGACAAAAAAAAACGTTGCTCTTTTCTTGCTCACAAGCCTCCTTCATGTTGACGGTGCTATTTCTGACTGCACACCAACACCGAACAGCAGTCGGGCCCCTTTATGAAAATTAAGCACAGGCACACATATACATAAACGTACACACACACACACACACACACACACACACACACTTCCACACAGGAAAAACACACACGCTCACGATGCAATTGAAAAAACAGGGAGTGCCCCCTGCTGTTAACACCATCTTGTGTTTGACTCTGGCTTTATACATATGCTAATCCACCTCCATTTCACCGCTGCTGTAATGGATGGGTTGAGACCAGCAATTAAATACTAGAACGAGTAAAAAAACAGAGAGAGAAGCGTTCATAATATAAAGCATCATAAAAGCATCATTTCAATGCATGGGGGGGAAAAAAATTCTGTAACGTTTAAGCCTCTTGAACGTGCTCCCACGACTGATGCAAGAAAGCACCAGCTGATGATCAAGATACTAAAAGTGAACATGTACATTCATTCATCTGCCCTCATGCTTGACATCCCTCTGTTGGTCTTCATCTGCCCATGTGCCCGTTTGTCTGTTCATCATCATATAAAAGACAGACCCATCCCGCCTCTACCAGACAACACACCTGGGTAGCGTTCATAAATAAAACATTTAATCAGACGGCGGATGAACTTTAACGAACGGAGGGGTAAAACATCGAATGAGACTCGAGCGGTAACGGAAAAAAAGATGTACTACTGCTGCACGTCATCCTGCTCCTCTTATAATTAGATCAACCAAGCTAAGTTATAGGTTGAATGAATGTTATATAAATAGCACCCCCCCCCCCCCCCCCCCTCCTGGGTTCGGTGTTGTCCCAGTGTGTGTGGAGGGCAGCGTGCCCGATGCTGCTTTAATTGGCATGGCAACGCGCCAAAACGCTGGCTGTCTGGGTGGAGAGTCACCCTGTCTGTCTCCCCTGTCTGTCTCTCACTGTGTGTCTGCTTCCCGAGAAGGCGACAGCCATCTGCCAGCACCGCCGGCTATTTCCAGCGGCTGGTTGGTTGGTGGTTGTTTTTTTTTTTGCGTGGACGGATTGCATGCTGGGATTGCACGCACGCCGTTTCCGCTTTGCGTCTTCTCGTAAAAAGGTGTCGCGCTGACAGTGAAGCTTATTGGGAAAATGAGCGTGGCGTGAGGTGTTCCCCGCGGTGTTCTTTGCACCCTGTTGCACCATCCGCCCCCCCGGTGGACGCCCCGGGGGGGGAAGCCGCCTAACCGAACCCCCGCGTGGCCTCGCTCTCTCAGACCAACCTTGCAGTGGCGAGTCGTGTGCCGTCTAACCCGTGCTGGTTGTTTTGTGTTGTGTGTGTTTCACAGCTCCTGGGATTCGTGTACGCCTGTTACGTCGTCAGCGCCATCACCGAGGAGGAGGACAGCTGTGAGTTACGCACACACACACACACACACACACACACACACACACACACACACACACACACACACACACACACACACACACACACATTCCTGAACCTGAGGCTTGCAATAATGGATGAATCACACCCAGACGAAATCACACAGATGAAAACATGAGAACAGAGCCACATCGTTCTTCTTCTCCCTCTCCTGCTACCCCCCCCCCCCCCCCCCCCCCCCCCCCCACCACCACCACCCCCACCACCACCACTGCTGCCCCACCCTTCCGTTGTCCCGCCTCTCTCCTCCCCCACACCAGCTGGGTCCTCTCCCTCCACAACTCCCCGTCTACAACCAGTCCTTCTATCTATTCTCTCCCATCCTCTCTCTCTCTCTCTCTCTCTCTCTCTCTCTCGTGGCATGTTACACTCTTAACCTCAACTCTCCTCCTTTTCTCAGTGTGTGGTCCTCACCCTTTCCTTTCACTTGTTGTTGCAGACGCTCTCTTCTCCTCCTCCTTCATGTCCTCTGGCTTTTCCCTCTCTCTCGCTCACTCCATCCTCCACATTCCTGGCCTCGTTCTCTCTCTCTCTCACACTCTCTCTCTCTCTCCAAATGACCCTTGTTCGTTTCCCCTGTCGGGTCCAGGGTGCTTGGGGAGAGTGTGTGTTTTTATACTCCACATTGCACCTCCCCCACTGTGTTGTTCACACACACACACACACACACACACACACACACACACACACACACACACACACACACACACACACACACACACCTTCCATCTTGTCTTTCTCTCTCCCAGCTACACACACACACATGTACATCCTTCCTCCATGTGTTTTCTCTGTGCCGTCTCTGTTGGTTGTTATTGGTGTGTGTCGATGTGCGTTAGGCCTTTAACATGGGGTCAGATGAGGGCAAGAGTTATCCTTGACTGGGAGGAAAGGGGGAGAAAGGGGGTGGTGTGGGAAAAGGCGGTAGGGGGGCAGATGAAAGAGAAGAAGGAGAAACCAGAGAGCAGGGAGTCACTGGTGATGAATGAACCAGCTGCATTGACCTCATAGGCAGAAGGTCACAGGCCACGCTGAAGGTTAGCCAATCAGACGGCAGGAAGCATTTGATCTGTGGTTCAGTTGGAGTCATAAATATCTGATGTCCAATGCAGGGACACATAGGGGTGGGTGATATGACTAAACATAAATATCGTGATTATTTCAAACTTTTACCTCGATTACGATGAATGAACGATTTTTTTATTTGTCTTGTTTTATTTTGACATTTTTTAAAATTTTGACATTTTTTAAATTTTGACATTTTTTAAATTTTGACATTTTTTTTATTTTGAAATGGACCGGATGCTCTATGCCGTTCCTGTGTCTGACTTCCTGCCCGGCTTGACACATTCGCTCGCGGCTCGCCAAAAACGACCGGTCCAAACCTGTCTGAACACGGAGGGACGTGACTGAATACCACGTAGTATTTTTTAAGGGGACAGTTCATGAACGCAGTATTGGGGAAAGTATTTGGCCCATTCATTCACGGGAAAGTGATGTTACGTCTGATGCGCGCACACACACACACACACACACACACACACACACACTCACACCGGTTGCTTTGCTAACTGGCGCTTCTAGACGTTCCTCGTTCTTGTCGCCTAAATAACAATCGAAATGAACGATTTTGAAAATTTGCCACGATGACATTAAATCGTGATTACGATGATAAACGCGATAATCGCCCCCCCCCCCCCTAGGGACACACGTCCTCTCTCTCTCCTGGACTGCATAGCTACGTCTACGTCTACATGTGTGAGAATGCCCCAA